>MVGT01000201.1:1453-29058 GCA_002174775.1 Macleaya cordata
GGGGTGGTGGGATATGGGTGTATCTTCCAATCTCATCATCATTCCTTTCAGTTTCAATTCCTCCACCAAGTCCAAATGAAAATGAATAATAATCCTGTTGTCGTCTTCTTCTTTGGTGCCACCACCGGATTTGCCTCCTCCTCCTTATACGTTCTTCCTCCACCTCGGTACTACAACACCACCGCCACCACCACCAACAGCTTCTACGGATTTGGATTTCATTCACAGAGACATAGACAGAGGGAAAGACATAGACAGAGAAGGTTGGGGGAATCATCATCAACTGGGATTGGGATTGGAATTCCTAAAAAATTTGGAATCGGAGCTGGTGGGCTGTCTAGCTTCTTCTCCTCCTCCTCTCAGATCGGCTTAGACACTCCTCAGGTGATACTAACTGTTAAATTTACAAATACATTCTCTCTCTCTCTTTCCTCCTTCTCAACTAAATTAAATTAAATTAAATTTCTCAACTTCAAAACTGATCTCCTCACAAATTAGGTTTTGTATGTATGAATATGGAAAATACATGTCTACACAGCTCTAGGTAAAACCAAAACCCTAATAACAATAATAATAAAATGGCCTATGTGCTGGATGTTTTCTCCCCTCTTCTCTCTCATTTGTTGTTTTAATTAACAACAACAACAACAACACTGTAATTGTAATTCATCAAGCTTGTCAATTTATTATCAAAGTCATCATCCGTTTTTTCTTTTCATTTTCTTTTTTCTTCTTTTTTTAGTATCAATTCACTGTAATGCAAGGCGTGAGTGAGTGAGATGAGCTTATACACACATGAACTTCAATTTTCTTTCTTAAGATTTCATAGTTTTATTAGTTTTTCATTAGAAAATTCTTATTCTTAATTGAGTACTCCCCCTGCCCCTACACCATCGTCTGTTTGGTTGAAATCTTAACCTTTAAGTAAAGGAGGATTTTGATGTGGCAAATGTATGGAGCTTTTGGTTATCTGTCTTTGAGTTTAACACAGTTTATCTTTTCATCCTTCCTTGTTTTGGGATTGGAGGGTTCATTTCAACTTATGACGAAGAACATAGGATATTGATTATAAAAGAGGTTGGTTACTTAGTGAAAAACTCGATTAGCTCTAATTCAGTATATACCGATTAAAGAAAAAAAAACAGTAATTTAGTACACCTCTAAAAAGATGTCTTTGGTTGATCCCTCTCTACGTTTTAGTTTCTTTCTCTAAGTTATGTTATTCAACTAGTTAACTGGGCATAGTTTCTTCATCCATGAAATGACATGTAAACCTTCCTGAGCTTCTTGGTCTCCATGCTTATGCTTCTCTGAGTTGCATCTCCTAAAAGATTTTTCTAAACAAACATGCAGACTTTGGCTATGCTGGCTTTTATTTATTGTTCTGTTGACAGTTGTAAATATATTGTTGTTTTATCACCCTTTACGAATGTATTAGTGGGAAGAGAGATGTTACTTAGTGTCATTTCATGGGACTAACACAGGCTTTTTCTGTGTTCCAGTCTCAGGATTTATCTCAACTGTCTTGGGTCGGTCCAGTTCCTGGGGACATTGCAGAAGTTGAGGCATATTGTAGAATTTTCAGAGCTGCGGAGCAGCTCCATATTGCTCTAATGGACACGTTATGCAACCCGGTGACTGGAGAGTGTTCTGTTTCGTATGACTCCTCTTCCGAGTCTGAGGAAGATTTACCATTGCTGGAAGAGAAAGTAGTAGCGGTGCTTGGGCGCATGGTTGCTCTTCTGAACAAAGGAAGGGCGGACGTTCTATCTGGCCGATCCTCTGATTCCTCTCAAGTTGTGGCAGATGTTAACTTATTGGAGGATAAGGTTCCACCACTTGCCATTTTTAGGACCGAGATGAAAAGGTGCTGTGATAGTTTACATGCTGCACTAGAGAATTATTTGAGTACACCCTCCTCGGATACCCGAAGCACCAATATCTGGAGAAAATTGCAAATGTTAAAGAATGTTTGCTATGATGCTGGCTTTCCCCGTGGGCATGATTGCCCTTGTCAAACACTGTTTGCGAACTGGGCCCCCGTCGTCTTGCACCCTGCAAAAGAAGGCCCAGTATCCAAAGGTTGTGAAGTAGCTTTTTGGAGAGGTGGCCAGGTAATAGATGAAGGTTTGAAGTGGTTAATGGATAAAGGGTATAAAACTATCGTAGATCTTAGAGCAGAGGGTGTCAGGGATGAATTCTATCAAGCCGCGCTTGAAGATGCTGTTTCAAATGGGAAAGTCGACGTGGTAAGATTGCCGGTTGAAGTTGGAACTGCACCTTCAATGGATCAGGTCGAAAAGTTTGCAGCTTTGGTGTCCGATTCCAATAGAAAGCCACTTTATCTCCATTGCCAGGAAGGAGTTTGGAGAACTTCTGCTATGGTTTCGAGATGGAGGCAGTACATGGCTCGCTCTGCATCACAATTTGTTCCCAAACAAACTACCAGGCTTAGTAAAGTTCTAGCAGAAGATAAAAGAAGTAAAGGAAAATTGCAAATTCCTTTGCTCTTAAAACATGACAATGGTTCACTCTTGGAGGAGTTGGAAATATCTCATGCTTTGAATGGAATATTTCATAAGGAAGTCTCTCCATCTGTGGAGAGCAAGGATCAGAACGGAAATGGGGCCCATTGTGGCTTTCTCTCTTCCCAAGATACTCCATCGTTACAACAAACTGGTGGGATTGAGGGATCTCTTGCAAACTTCTGCAGGGATATTGACCCACTCAATTCTCAGTTTCCTAGCTGTGATATTTTTTCCAAACGTGAGATGTCTGTTTTTTTCAAAAATAAGAAAATCTCACCTCCAACTTTTTTTGATTATCAAAGGAAAAGGTTTGAGGAATCACTGTCCCCAAGAAAGACAGGTAGGTTGACAGTTCAGAAAAGGGAAATCCATCAGAGTGCTCCAGCGTCAGGGTTGCTGGAGGCGGGAGGTTCTAATGGCATGTTAACTGAGAAGGATATATTCTCGAAACCTCGGAGATCTTCTATTAATGGAAGTTATCTTGCTGGTGATAGTCATGTTTCTTTTGGTGTAGGTGCGAACGGTTATGATGAAACTGAAAGGTGCATCAAGACCGAAACCCAGAGTTCTACTAACGTGGGTGGTAGCCTAGGAAAGAATGTAATGTCTACAACTATTAGAGAGGACCAAAAGAGCAATGATAAAGCTTTAATAGCTTCAAATAACAATGGTCTGGAGCTCATTGAGGGGGATATGTGTGCTTCTGCAACTGGTGTGGTTAGAGTGCAGTCAAGAAAGAAAGCAGAGATGTTCTTAGTCCGCACAGATGGATACTCTTGTTCTCGAGAAAAGGTAACAGAGTCCTCCTTGGCATTCACTCACCCTAGCACCCAACAGCAGATGCTTATGTGGAAATCCCCGCCGAAGACTGTATTATTGCTGAAAAAGTTGGGACATGAACTCATGGAAGAAGCTAAAGAGGTACCATCTTAACATCCATTTTATTCAATAGAATGTTTTAGTTTGGTTTGATAGCAATGGTAATGTACTTATGTGCATACATTTTTTCACTGGACCTTGCATGTTTATTCTGATCTTTCTAGAATCTAGTAGAATGTTGACGATGCAATCAATGGCATGGTTTGGAAACTTGAACAATTCGCGCAGGTCAACTTGGTGTTGGTCACCCCGTGCCAAGAAACACATTAAGTTGGGGGTCGTCCTGATTTGGCCGTGACTCAATTCTGTCTTTGTTTTGAATCAAATTGAAATGAATCCAGGTCATCCGAGTTGACTAGAAATCAGCAGCGGAAGATTTGAGCTGTTGGTTTGAAGTTTTGAACTATGTTTGTGACTTCTTAGCTCCACAACATAAAGCACAAAACGGGTGTGCTTTCGGAGAATTGCAAAAAGTGAAAATGTGTAGAAACAAGTAAAAGGGTAATCAGAAGCTATATTAGCTTTGTTGTACAATTATATTAATTTTTGTTACTGCTAAGTGCTAGGTAGGTGGCTATATTAGAAGGAATAATATGGTAAATTAAAATGATCCTTTGATTTACAGTAGGAACCTTTTTAGTTTTACCAAATTGTACTGTTAAGCATCACGTAATATCTCTTTGGAACTTTCAGGTTCTTTGAACAAATTTAAGCAATGTTTTTTTGAAATATTAATGAGTTCCTATGGGTATTGGAATTACATGAAAATAACTGTTTCTCTTATCAATTCGAGGTTGAAATAAGAATCAATTAGAATTGGCTGCTTTTTTAGATTTTACATTTTTCTGGGAATTTAGGATCACCCCCTATCAGTTACTTCAAATTAGTTAATAAAACACAAAGGTAAGCGTTAGCGGAAGCTTGTCTCACACGAAGACCACTCCGTAGATCCTCAAGCACTCTCCAATAACGGAGGAAATCAAGTAGAACAATAACCAATATTAAACACACTCAAAAACCCACGATTTAGGGTTGAAGAAGATAATATTCTCTATTCAATAATAATGAGCAAAAGCTGAATAAAAATAACAAAGAAAGGATCGTTTATATGTTATCGCCAGGCTGCTAGGGCTAATCCCTATGCCACTTACATTCTATTCCTATAATATCTCTCTAATAACCAGTTTCCTACTAGAACTCTTTCCCTAGATAAATAAAACAGCAACTTTCTAATATTTAAATCCTATTAAACTTCTAAAACTAATAAGCTTCTAAGACTACTAACTTTTGGGCCATACGCCTAATCGATCTCTTCTCCTCCTTGGAGATAAACCGTATCATTAGTATTACCCCCTAAATTTACTTGCACTACACTTTTTTGTCTTAACACCCTGCATGTTCTCGAATATGGGGAGGTTAGTGGGGGCTGGGAAGCTATACATCCACAAGCAGCATACAGCACCTCTGTCTGGAGAGATATCTCGAAACTTTTAAGGGATTTTCGTCCAAATTGCAGATTGGGAATGGCTAATGTAGGTAACATCAGTTTTTGGTGTGATTCATGGTGTACGGAACAGCCTCTGAAGGCGTTATTTCCAGTCTTTTTCTCGATTTCTTCAAATCAAGAAGCCTCTGTATCAGATTTCTGGTCTAACAAGGGGCCGGACAGCGGCTGGAATATTAATTTTAGGAGAAATATTAACGATTTGGAGGTGGAATCAGTAGCAGAACTACTGGAGAAGATTTATGGTACCACGCTGAACATAGGGAGGCATGATCAGAGGATCTGGAAACCAGACCCCAAACAGGGCAAGTTCTCAGTCAGATCATGCTATAACTCGTGGGTGACCCCTTCAGCACCTGACTTTCCGACGGACAGTATTTGGAGAAGCATACCCCCATCAAAGGTCATCCTTATGACATGGGCAGCATGTCTCGTGAAGCTTCCAACGATAGATAGCCTCAAACGTCGTGGAAATTTGATAGCAAATAGATGTGAGCTTTGTATGCAGGAAGAGGAGACTGGAAATCACCTACTGCTGCATTGCTGGATTGCGTGGTCGATATGGGCCTTTGTAGCAGACTCGTTCAAGATTCAGTGGTGCATCCCACAGTCGGTAGAACACCTTATGCAAATATGGCCCTTAGTTAAACTTCCGGCTAAGGGAAAGAAACTATGGTTAGCATTACCACATGCGGTGATATGGACATTGTGGAAGACTCGCAACAATGCGATATTTAAGGAGGAAAATGTCGTTTTGGAGAAGATCATCATTATAGGGTTTTATTTTCTCTTGGAGCCTGGGGTTAGATTGGGCAAAACATTATAGATTTGAGGACTTTGTCTTCAAATGGGAAGCTTTGTTAGACTCCTTGTAACTTTTAGCTCCTTCTGATTTAGTAGGTTGTAACTATTCTTTTTAAATAAAATGATTTTTGCATCATCTCAAAACACCCTGCGTGTTCTTACACGTTTACACCCTACTTCAGGGGCCCACATGGAGATGGTGCAAGGGCTGATTCTTGGTGAGGATGATCTACTCACCCATGTAGATCATCGTCACAAAGAATCACTGAATCATATCGTTCTAAAACTATTAACCCCATCAAAAGCTGGTTGAAAACTAACACTGAATTCCCCTATTTCAGCTGGAAGTTAAAATTGTTGAAGTTTAGTTCACCAATATCAACCTTCATCTTTACATTTCACATGTTCCTATTTCCTTTTTACCCTCGATCTTTTTCTTGGTGATTTGAAAGGAATAATAGTAAGGATTTCCTTGTGTGATACTCGATGTAGCTTGACCGAGATTGTTGATACATTAATATATGTAAAGTTGTAAAGTAAGCCCCTTAAGTGGGATAACGTGGAAGGAGCTTTTGAGTTACCCGGTTCTTGGTCCATTGGAATTGTAAGTGTATTTCTTGTTGGCACCCCTTTCCGAAGGTATGGTAAGATTTGTGGACCTATTCGAATTTCGCTGCCTCTACCCATTCTCATTGCAATTTGAACCCGTGTCCTTTGTGGTCAAACATCAATCTGCATTCTCAGCATTATGTTTCGTTCTCTTTTCTTTTCAATAGATAGTATTTTATATATAATTTTAGTTATCAAAGGGATACTGTGACTAGAATTTTTATTTGCCATTACATTGGAATTTTATATTAGCATTATTGTTCTGCTTCAGCCATTTCATCTGAGTCTTCTCTATCTGTTCTGTAGGTTGCCTCTTTCTTGTATTACCAAGAGAAAATGAACGTCCTAGTAGAACCTGATGTGCATGACATATTTGCAAGAATCCCAGGATTTGGATTTATTCAGACCTTTTATAGTCAAGATACCAGGTACTGAAACTGATGGATCTGAGATACTGTTAAATATTTAAATATTATGCCTAGATATTGGTGGCCAATTGTTACCTTTACAAAATGTCCTTAATGCAGTGATCTTCATGAAAGAGTAGACTTTGTGGCATGTTTGGGAGGAGATGGGGTCATACTCCATGCATCAAATTTATTTAGAGGTGCTGTTCCTCCAGTTGTCTCGTTTAATCTTGGATCTCTTGGGTTTCTGACTTCCCATACTGTATGCTCCTCGGCTCCACCTTTAAGATCTAAGTGTTAGCATTTCCTTTCACAAATCTTCTCTTTTCTTATTTATTTGTACTTTGTTCTTTGGATAATTTTCCTTTTCTGCTACAGTTTGAAGACTTCAGGCAGGACTTAAGGCAAGTCATCCACGGGAACAACACGTTGGATGGAGTTTACATAACTCTTAGAATGCGTCTCCATTGTGAAATTTTCCGAAATGGAAAAGCAATGCCTGGGAAAGTATTTGATGTCCTCAATGAGGTTGTTGTTGATCGTGGTTCTAACCCTTACCTGTCTAAAATTGAATGTTATGAACATCACCGCCTCATAACCAAAGTAAGAAAACCAACTTCCTTATTTGAGCAACTCTGTGTGAAATTATATTTGTTTTGGCTCATGTCCTGGAATTTATCGTGTCAAAGAGTTACTTTTGCTGCTACAAATCCTAACAAAATCCTTATTTGTGTTATTTCTTTTTTTATTTCCAGCCTTCATATATTATGAATGTTACTCTTCTGTTATTGGATATTGTTCACTAATTATTTTTTTCTGTTATCTGTTATCTGGTTAATTCTTCCTGTATTTGATTAGTTTCCATGTATTTAGGTTCAAGGTGATGGAGTCATAATAGCCACACCTACAGGGAGTACTGCTTACTCGACGGCTGCAGGGGGATCCATGGTATACCTGCATTTTTTTCCCTTGGTTGGATTTTAGCCAATATTTATAAGTCCTTATGAATCTTAGTGATATTCGATTCTTTTATTAGTGGTATCATTTTTTATATTTTATGTTAGATGCTTGATTTTAGTTGTAGGTATGACTTCTTTTGTCCTCAGGGACGATAAAGGAGTTGGCTGACAAGGCTGTGCCTGTGTTTCTTATTCTTCAGAATTTAAATCTGAATTCGGAAAATACGAGTAATTTTCAGCTTTGGACTGTTTGTTTTTCTTATAAATTAAGCCCTTAATTTGGTTTTCTATTAAAAGCTTTTAGTGAGGTTGAAGTCAACAGATTGAAGTCTTTACACTGGCTTATAAAAAAAAGAGTGGGTATTTTTAACTTACCACCTAAGTCCAATTGAACTTACCCCCTAAGTGGACGGATTCCGTTGCTTGGCTTATAAACAACCCATGCGTAATTGAATTTACTCCCCCTTTTTAATAGAAATTGAACTTACCCCCAATGGACAGATTCCATTGCTTGGCCGTCAACTCGTGTACGTGTGCTTCCCATGGTTGTTTTTTTTTTTTACCAAAATCCCATCACGCTTAGATGACGTGATTAACTTAAATTAATTTTTCTTAAATACCCAAAGTACCCCAAGATACCTTGTCTATTTGAAGAGAGATCGAACGGTCCAAATTACAATTAGATATCGGACAACTGAGATTAAATCATGTTCTTGATCTTCTTCTTCTCCATCGATGACAACCATGTGCCACGGACGTTTCTATGACTAGACACGCCCGTGCGGCACTTGTGTATATTCATTCAAATACACACTAGTCAACCAAATAAGATGAAGCTACAAACACTGCAAATGAACATGGCAAACAACAAAGATGAATATTATTAATATGAAAGAGTAGGGGTAGTTTAGTCAATTGCTTATATTAGTTTCAGTTTTAGTATTTAAGATATTTTTCTATTCAGTTGTAGACAGATTTGGATTAATTAATTAATTAGAGGATTGAAACCCTAACTTCCCTACGTTTTCTTCTTTCCCCTCTCTACATCTTGTTGATTTTTCTCTTTCGTGTATCTTTTTCTCCTCTCTTGTGTATTTACGAGGATCTCCACATCCTTTCTTCTCTTTCTCTACTTCTCTTCTTAAGACTTCCGCTGTGCCACATTAGGTGGTATCAAAGCTTAGTTAAATCCTTGGACATGGCTACCAAAGATACCGGGAAAAGTTCTACAACAACTCCAAAAACCCTTGAAGAATTGGTTGCGGCTGTTGAAAAACATGAAAAGGCAGGTTGGACAACTTGGAGAAGCTGATAAAAAAACTAGATGAGAAGGTAAACTTGCTGATTGAGAGATCGACCCCTACAAAAGAAACCCAAGGGGCTGTAAGCGATCAAGCAGGTGCTGTGAAGAGCCATGAAGATGTTGACAAGGAGGGTTTTAGAGCCCTAGAACCCCAACAAAAGGGTATCTTAGGGTTGGTTCGAACAGTGCACCTGTTGGAGAGGCTGAGATGCTACCTGGAACGCAAAAACAAGGGTGTGATGCTAGGGTTACGGTTTTCCAGCAAAGAGAAACCCTAGGTCATGGATCCGGAAGACAAACAACTTTATTAGAGAGGCGTAAAGGACTAGCAATTGGGATTGGGGTTTATGATGAAACCCTAGATTTCAACGACGAAGATTTTGAAGAGCCAGAAAGGGGCAGGTTTGGTAAAACTTATCAGAGAAGAGGCCGGAACCAGCGGAGGAACAGCGAGGGTCGAATCTACAAACCAAATAATAGGAGAAATAATTTCCCCAACAATAGAAGGGATGAGACCATCAATTTGGAAGATACTGAAGAAGTGTTTAGTGAAGATGAAAACTTTGAAGAACCCCACAGGTACCCTAGATGAGATTTTAGAGAGGAGGAAGACTCATCCTTTAAGATGATAATTGACCTCCCTAGTTTCGATGGAAGAATTAATATAGAGGAAGTATTGGACTACCTAGCAGCAGTGGAGACATTCTTTGAATGCATGAATATACCCGAATCTCAAAGATTTCAGTTGGTTTCTTACAAACTGAAAAATGGAGCAGCAGCGTGGTGGCAACAAGTCCAAAAAAGGAGGAGAAATCAGAACAAACCTCCTATTAAATCCTGGCCTCACATGCGTCACCTTTTGAAGTCTAGATTCCTCCCTGCTAACCATGAGAGCCCTATTTAGAGAATACCAGCGCTGCACACAAGTACAAAAGACTGTCGATGAGTACCGAAGACTTCTACAGGCTGAATTCTCGTTTATAGTATGAAGAACCAGAAGATGTGACGTTGGCTCGGTTTATTGATGGTCTTCGTTCAGATTTGAGGGAATTAGTCAACCTAACTGAGCACTGGACTTTGGATGAAGCTGTTAGCATGGCTAGGAGAATGGAAACAGCGTCCAAATCAGTCAACAGATCGCAAGTTACTTTCGGAAGTTCGGGGTATTCCCGTTTAAAATCAGAAAGCTCTTTTGAAGTAAGTACAGTTACCAACCCCTCTAAATCAGTTCCTACACTTGAAACAAACACAAAAACAACCATTACAAAGCCCCATGGTGATAAACTTGCTTATAGAACTGCTCCAGATCCTTATGCAAGGAAAACAGGGATTAAATGTTTCAAATGCGGGGAAATAGGTCATATTTCTAGTACCTGTCCACGCCGCAAAACTAGTGGTTTAATTAAGAATAAAGAAGAGGATGTAGAAGAGGTTGAACAAGATGAAGATGCTGATTTTTGTGAAGGAGATGAAGGCGATAGACTTGCAGGTTTAGTTAAAAGGACATTGGTGCTACCCAGGGAAGACAAGAAGAATGTAGAACAGCTGAACTTTATTAGAGGAACTGAACCACAGAGGCACAAAATTTTTACCATCAAAGGGTTAGTCAAAAGCAAGATTTGCAATTTTATTATTGATGAGGGCAGTACTAGACAAGCTGCGGGTCGAAGCAAGGAACTAGTGAGCTTGATGGACAAGATAATAAGGAAATTGAAAAGTGGCGAATTTGACGCAAGGGACTTGGCTGAAGTTGAAAGTGCTGACTACAAGACGAAAGAACAACTTGGGACGTGTTGTGTCTCAGAAGGGGAGACTGATGTGGCACAAGTACCACACCATTGAAGGCAGCACATGAAGTCACGGCCTGGGTGCCTTTATCACCAGGCCGTGGGGTCATTAGGGCTTATTTTAATGTTTACTTAAGTTACTGCCGAGTAAGACTTCTAATCTAAATAGGTTTTAATTAGTTGGGTCAGTTATTAATAGGGGTAGTTTAGTCAATTGCTTATATTAGTTTCAGTTTTAGTATTTAAGATATTTTTCTGTTCAGTTGTAGACAGATTTGGATTAATTAATTGATTAGAGGTTTGAAACCCTAACTTCCCTTTCTTCCCTACGTTTTCTTCTTTCCCCTCTCAACATCTTGTTGATTCTTCTCTTTCGTGTATCTTTTTATCTTCTCTTCGTGTATCTACGAGGATCTCCGCATCATTTCTTCTCTTTCTCTACTTTTCTTCTTAAGACTTCCGCTGTGCCACATTAACTTCTCAACAGAATGGGGTAGCTGAACGCAAATATCGTCATCTGTTGGAAGTGGCTCGAACATTAATGTTGGCTATGAATGTTCCAGAATCATACTGGGCATCTGCAGTTCTGACCGCCAATCACCTAATTAACCGGATGAGTTCTCGCGTTCTCGGTAATAAATCACCATTTTCTCTTGTAAATCCCAATGCATCTCATTTTTCTGTCTCTCCTCGTGTGTTTGGCTATGTTGCTTTTGTTCGTTTACTAGGACCTGGGCAAGATAAACTTTCTCCTCGGTTGTATATTTCTGGGATACTCCCGTACCCAGAAAGGATATCGTTGTTATTCCCCTATGGCTCATCGTTGGTATGTAAGTGCTGATGTTACTTTTTTTGAATCTACATCTTATTTTTCCTCATCCCGTTCTAATCTTGATGTTGATATTGTCTCTAGTTGTGAGGAGGAAAGGTTTACTCTTCTTCCTACTCTTCCAACTCCTTCTGAGTTGCCTACTGTTTCTGAGTCATGTCCGTTGTTTGGTCGTGACCCAGTTGTGTCCCAGTCTCGTCCTCCTATTATACATGTATACGAACGAAGAGTTGTTCCTCCACGGCCCCCTCCATCCTTTATTGCTTCTCGTGGCGATTCTGTGAGACAAGCATCCCTGCCATCATCCTCTTTTGATGACCTTCCCATCGCCAAACGAAAAGGTACTCGTTTTTGCACCCAACATCCTTTATCCAGTTGTTTGTCCTATCATCGTGTTTCTCCATCCTTGTTTTCTTTTGCTTTGTCAATGTCTTCCATCTCTATTCCTAGTTCTTATACACAGGCGTTAGCTTCATCTGGTTGGAAAAGTGCTATGGATAATGAAATGTCAGCTCTTCGTGAGAATCAGACATGCGAACTTACTGTTAAATATCTCCCTGATGGTATTGTTGAATGTTTAAAAGATCGACTGGTCGCTAAAGGTTATACTCGGACATACGGTGTGGACTATACTGAGACCTTTTCTCCCGTTGCTCGGTTGAATTCTGTTCGTATCTTGATTTCAGTTGCTGTCAATAAGGAATGGCCCTTACATCAACTTGATATCAAAAATGCGTTTCTTCATGGTGACCTTCAAGAAGAGGTATATATGACTCAGCCACCTGGGTATGAAGTGGAAGGTGGAAAGCAATTGGTTTTTCATTTGAAAAAGGCATTATATCGTTTGAAACAATCTCCCCGGGCTTGGTTTGATAAATTTAGTACTGTTCTTGAAGACTATGGATTTCGCAGAGCTGTTTCCGATCACCCTGTCTTCATGCGTCATACCTACAGTGGTATTATCATCCTTATTGTGTACGTGGATGATATTAGTATTACTGGTGGAGATTCTCAAGGTATTTCTGACTTGAAGCAACATCTCACCATGGAATTTCATACTAAAGATTTGGGCCTTCTTCGTTATTTTTTGGGTATGGAGGTTGCTCACTCCGAGGCAGGTATCTATTTGTCTCAACGGAAGTATGTCTTAGATCTTCTTTTTGAAACTGGTTTTCTTGGCACAAGTCCAGCCACCACACCGATGGATTCTTCTGTCAAGCTGGTTGCAGAATAGGGGGAGCCATTTGAGTATACAGGTCGATACAGGAGGCTGGTTGGGAAGTTGATTTATTTGACAGTGATTCGACCTGATATCACTTATGCTGCTAGAGTTGTCAATCAGTTATGCATGCACCACGTAAGCCTCATTTTGAAGCAGTTTGTCGCATTCTAAGGTATCTTAAAGGCTCTTTAGGTAGAGGGTTATTATATAAACCATCCAAAGACCTGGCGGTTGTGGGTACTGTTGTTGGTTACTCAGATTCAGATTGGGCAGGTGATCGTGTGGATTGGCGATCCACGTCAGGGTAGTGCACTTTTGTTGGGGGAAATCTTGTTACTTGGCGAAGTAAAAAATGACAAGTTGTAGCTAAGTCAAGTGCCAAAGGTGAATACAGAGCCATGGCTCATACTATGTGTGAAATGTTGTGGGTCCAATCATTGTTAAGTGAGATGGGGATTCAAGTTCTTGGTCCTATGCAGATGTTGTGTGACAATACAGCAGCCACGTATATTATGAGTAATCCTGTGTTTCACGAAAGGACCAAACATATTGAAGTTGATTGCCATTTCATTCGTGAGAAGCTGATACGGAAACAAATTACTTGTCCATATGTGAATTCTGAAGAACAGCTGGCGGACATTCTTACGAAAACTCTTACTCGTTCTCCTTTCGATTGGTTATGTGACAAGCTGGGCATGTTTGATTTGTATGCTCCAGCTTGAGGAGGAGTGTTAGAAGATTAAATCTTGTGAACAGTGTTTTCTGAATAGTGTAATTTAGGGTTTTACGCTTACTGTAGCTAGCGATTAGGTTTTTTACTGTAGCACACTTAATAAATATATATAAGGGGGAGAGAGGCTACACAATTAGTATCTCTATCAACCCTCATTCTCTTCCTCTTTTCTTCTTCCGCTTCTTTTTCTTCTTCCTCTTCTTCTTCTTCTTCTTCTTCTTCTTCTTCTTCTTCTTCTTCTTCTTCTTCTCTTTCAACTATTATTAATATGAAAGTTGAATATACAAGTACTAGCAAGACACAAGTCCTAAGCTATATGCTAGGGGAGCAGGTCGAACAAGAATGTGCCCTTTAACTAAGGTGCTTCCACTCTATCGTAGGGTACCACCTCCCCTACAAGGTAGTCCTTAAGCATCGGGCACTTTTACAAAAGGAAACATCAAAACGAGAGACCAATCATACTCTTTTCTGGCCCGGTGGATGTATATTCATCCTTACAGCTTGAATAGACAAAACTACACAAAATGGACACGGATCATGGCCATGCGTACAAGGCTGTTTTACCTTTCTTCTATGAACTACGTTAGATTGTTTAAAAATCTATGGTAGTTCTATTCGCTGTCAAGTCACTGCATCAGCAGGTTTGTACCTACTTTCCCTTCATGCAGACTCCTTCAGTTTTATATTTTTTTTTTTATTTTTTTAGGTAAAAAAATATCAAATTATGCAGTCAATCGTAAATATAGCAGAAAACATTAAAGAGATCACTTGTTGTAGTGCTTACTTGGCTAACTTCGGAAATTATTCTTAGGAATGGCTCTTGATCAAAGTATTACATCTAAAAGTTAACCTGAGAGTCCCAATAAATGAGGAAAGCAACAAAATTGTTGTGCTTTCAAGAAGAAAATCCCCTTTTGATCTAACTGGGTATAAAGGGAGTAGTCAGGCTTTACTTATCTTGATCAAAGTATTACATCTAAAAGTTAACCTGAGAGTCCCAATAAATGAGGAAAGCAACAAAATTGTTGTGCTTTCAAGAAGAAAATCCCCTTTTGATCTAACTGGGTATAAAGGGAGTAGTCAGGCTTTACTTATTTTGGAAGCACTATTGCTATGAGTAAAGAACTCGTCTGTTCAATTTTCCCTAGTGGAATGTGATTTAGAAGGGATGCGAATGGTTTGGAGGTAGAAAAGGTTGTAAACCTTTTAGTAGGTGGAATGGTTGGTCCAATGAAGATCATGTGGATAGAAGGGAGTGGAATCCTAATGGCTGTTTTCAAATTGCTCCTTTTTCACTGTGAGTTTTCATTTGAGTTGCAACATTAAACAAGAGTTCTACAGTGGACACTCCTGTTATTATGAAGAGTGTAGTTGTGCTTTTCCTTTCGCTTTTTTCCTTTTTCCCTTTTGGTTTCTTGATATGAGTTTTTTCGTCCATATCCGTGCTCATTCTCGTTTGTGGGAACTGAAATTATTTTTCTGGCTTATTTTGAAAGAACAGTTGGACTTTTGAATTCAAGGAGGCTTTTGTAGATGCAACTATTCTTATGATTAAAGCTATGCTATAATTTTAGACATCTATCCTCACGAATTTTAGGGGGTTAAGTTCTACTTTTTCCGTTCGGTATTTCATCTTATCAGGTTTTTCTCTTTGTGGGGCATCGAACTCTTGCCAATCTTTTGTCTTTTTAGATATACCTTTTCTTATTAGCTGTTTCTATATCAGGATTTGTCTCTTCCAATAAAATTTCATTTAGGTATCGAAAGGAAATAGGAACTTTTAAGTCTAATTATGAATTTTAGTTTCTACAGTTGATCACTTATCTATTTATCTGCATTTCTCTTATATTACATGTTCGTGTTTCAGATTATGGTTTCATATTTTTTTTTTCATTGATTTATATCAAACTATACACTTACTTTCATGTAATCCATTATTTATTTATTTATTTATTTATTTATTTATTTATTTATTTATTATTATTGAGTTTATTTTAGGGATGTCAACGGTTACTATTGCAACAGATAGTGCAGTATCCGAAACCTAAAAAATTTGCTCTATCCGAATTCAATCTGATATCCTAATGGATATTGCATTTCACAATTCAAATTCGTTCTCCGAAAAATTAATTGAATATCCGATAATATTTGATTCGATCCGATAAGTTAATCTAATTCAGACATTATCTGAAATTTAGTAGTATCGAACTAAATTTTATACTATATCCGGACATTTTTTCTATTTTATATATACTAATAAAGTAATACTTATTACATAATATATTATAGAGAATGGATCGGCTTACAGCCTTATATGTACAGGTTATATGTACAGGCTTATGTGGGGCCCACATGAGGTTGATCTAAGGGCTAAGGTTTTCTGAGATATTCTCCTCACCATTTAGATCATCTTCACAAAAAACCGGTTCATTCTAAAACTTCTAGCCCCATCAAAAATTTGATTGGAAGTTGATTAAAAATTAACGGTGAAAAATGGACGATGAGAAAGAGAGTCAATGTTTGATGGGGTTAGAAGTTTTAGAATGGACGGATTTTGGGTGAAGTTGATCTACATGGTGAGGAGAACATCCCCACCAAACCTCAGCCCTTAGATCAATCTCATGTGGGCCCCACAAGAGCCTGTACACATAGCCTGTATATATAAGGCTGTAAGCGGATCCGGACTCTATATAATATATATATAGTTTTGATATCATATATGATTTTTTTTATATGTATGTGATTTCTTATCGAATCGGATTTTAACGGGGCCAATTCCTTAATATCCGAATCCGTATTCGGAATTCTTTATTATCCGAAAAAAATATTAGATATCTGAATCCGATATCCGAAATTTTGGATAATATCTAAAAATTCGGATATGAATTCAAATCGGATTCGGAGTTTCGACTATCCATTGACATCCCTAGTTTATTTGATGCGGCATACTTTAACTAATTTATTTAATTATCATCTAATCTTGGATAATATGAAATGCAGGTGCATCCAAATGTCCCATGCATGCTGTTTACACCAATCTGCCCACATTCCCTCTCCTTTAGACCTGTCATACTTCCAGACTCTGCACAACTCGAATTGAAGGTAAAATTATTCATATTTATCGTATCTTCAAATAACTATTACGGGAAGAGAAAAGAATCTGTTGTTTATTTCCATATTTTATTGCATGTTCAGTGCTGGAGTAACCTCACTGAAGTCTCAATATTCTGGGCAGAGAAAAAGGAACTCTTGTTCCTTTCCATATTCTAATGCATGTTCAGTGCTAGATTAACCTCACTAAAATCTCTTGTAAAAATAGAGCTTGGGTTATCTCATGCCCTTTTTTTGTTTTTGCTAAACAATGAGTAGGAATAAACCAAGGTTTAAAATCTTGTTCCAACCGAATATTTTGGTTAGTTGAAAATCCGAGACATCTCGACTAAAACATATCGATACATTTTCGCTGTGCTACATCAGGTGGTATTAGAGCTAATGGTTATCCTTAATGAAGATGTGTTCTGGATTGATGTTAATTGAGTGTGTTGCCTCTCTAAAGAGGATTGAAGGATTGCCCGTAGATCGACAGTGTGGAGATTGATTAGTAAAATGGCAATTTGGTGCAAAAGGTGTCGCAGGAGCCTTACCGGAAAAACCCTAGCCATCGCCGGCCTTGGAGATGACGTCATTGGCGCCATTATGGCTGCATGATGAGTGATGGTGGAGAGATAATGTTTGCCCTAATTTTTGGAGCTTGGAAAATTGGAGAACGATGATTGTTTGTCATTCATTAGTGGTAAAGGAAGATAAAAGGCAGCTACACAAAATTTTAAAGACCGGATGCACCATTCATGTAAGGGTTTTTGACGCAGCAATTGATATAGGAGTGAAGAGAATATGGTTTCTATCAGGTTGCTGAAGGTGGTGAATTTAAAAGTGGAGGATCATCCTACACCCTACAAAGTGGGATGGATCAAGAAGGGATAAGAAAAAGACATCATCAAAATTTGTTGAGTACCAATTTGGATTGGGAAAAATGATTCCGATGTAGTGGTCTGTGATGTAGTTGATATGGATGTTTGCCATGTGTTGTTGGGCAGACCATGGTTATATGATATGGAGGACGGGACAACCCGTATGAATGTTTGTGGAATTGACACCGAATTATTCTGCTGCTCACCAAAAGGAAAAAGAGTACATAAACCCTCAAGGAAAAGAGCAAAACCTTCCTTACCACTAGTGGTATGGAATTTTTAGAGCATCTGGAGGTAGAGAAGGGAGGATATGCATTGGTAGTACTAGTACAAGGGGAGGAATCAACTGAAGTAGGAGTGCCTGAAAAAGTTAAGTCGTTGCTTTCAGGGTTCTTTGATCTTGTACTTGAAGAGCTAGAGGGATTGCCATCATTGAGGGACATCCAACACCACATTGTTGGGTGCCTAGAGCCAGTCTCTATAATCTACCCTAAAACAGAATGAATCCTCACTCCTCAGGAATAGCCATTCTTTAGAAACAGGTTGATGAGCTTTTGAAAAAACGAATTGAAGAAATGCTATCCCAACTTATTGAATGACTATTCTAGTGGATTAAGGACCAGAACACTTTTATGGCGCCATGGATGCCATTGAAGAAACCTCCTTCCGACCAAACCCTCATAAAGAAAGAAAGCATCTGGTCCGTCGATCTGAAATTAGAGGTGATACCGAAGAACGGCAACAAATTCATTGCCGGCGAAACCGTTGACCCTCTTTTACTGCTGGTAATTCTCATCACAAAGAACCCTTTCCTGTTTTCCTGAAGCGACCTGCACAGAAACAGAGAGAAAAAGAAGACCAGAGGGGTTATCTTAATTATCCTCATATTTCCCTAGGGTTTTCAGTTTTTCTTTTTTTCTTTTTGAATTTTCGAAAAAGAAATCTAATCCAAACGATGAAGTCTCAAGGTATACTCAGGCTCGGGCTTGGGCCTCACATTCCAAACCCGAGGTCAGGTTGGGCTTGGGCTAACCCCTAACCCAACCCCCTGGGTTGCACTTTTATCTCCAACTAAGCTTGGCACATCACAAGTCTTCCTCCAGGAACTGAGTCTCTAGCTTGTTGTTTTTTGTAATTGGGCTGTGATATTAAGATGAAATTGTTTTTCTTTTCTGTCAAAGATTATGACTAGTGGTTCTGGTGCTTCTTGTGAGCTATCTTTCCTTTCTGACTGATTTTTTTTTTTCTTTTTCTTGGTGTGTGGTGGTGGTGGTGGTGGTGTATCAACATGCAGATACCAGGGGACACCCGAAGTAATGCATGGGTTTCATTTGATGGGAAGAGAAGGCAACAGCTGTCGAGAGGGGATTCCGTTCGAATATGCATGAGCAAACATCCACTCCCAACCGTCAACAAATCTGATCAAACTGGTGATTGGTTCCACAGCTTGATCCGCTGCCTCAATTGGAATGAGAGGTTAGATCAGAAGGCCTTATAAGAAAGAACACACACACAAACACACTGATTTGGTAATAAATTAAAGAAAAGAGATTCACCATCTACTATTAGCTAGTCGTCCTCCATGGCTATCTCAGACACATCTTGTAGTGTAAATATTGTTATTGTACAGAATCTTACGTAGAAAAAGGAAACGAGTAAATAATTAATTTAGTTATAATCGCTTAATTAGTAGGAGGTCAAAAATGATATTCATTTCCCCTCATCATCCATCATTGGCCTCCCAATCAAAGAAAGGTAAGGCTATATACATTAGCCTCTGATTCTTCATATTCCAAATTGTATTATAATACTACTGATTGATATTGTAAGAAACTTCCAATCTTATAATACCTGCTAGCTACTTCTACATTAAAGAAGGGGCAAAAAAAATAAGAAGAAAGAATCATAGAACATGGCTGCTGGTCTTTTATGATTTTCTTGGATTCTGCTATTTAATAATTTGGTTCTATTATTTAACCCTGTTTGAGCTTCAAATTTTTGATTGTTTCATGGAAAGGAAGATGTGTGAATTGAAGTTATTAATATTATTTTTCTTCTTCTAGACTTGCTCATAGGAAAAGATATTGAAATAAAAAGAAAAAGAGATCAACCTATACTATGATTAGCATCTAAACTTTCTGACTGAAAATCTATCTGCAATTAAAGCATTGTTTCATTAGGAGGAGTTTACATCTGAGTGATGCTGTACCTGGTCGTTCAAATCAGGTGACCTCTATATGATGTATTTTATCTATTTTTTGAGTAAGGAAAAGTGAATAATAGCTATTTGAATTCTGAGTTTAGTTTTGTGCGTGGGAGCGTCAGATTGATCGATCATTTCTTAATTGCCAAATGCGTAAGATAGCAGCGGCTACGCTAGAACACTGAAATACATCAAACTGCATGCCAACCCCAGTTGCATATGGGGCCTATTACGTACATCATTATCAGATTGAATTCAATCTGCTCCAATTCATTTTAGGAACACATCTTTGAAAGTTTGTTCATTTCGAAAAATTTCATCTCAAACCTTCTGAATAGAAGAACTCTTTTTTGGTGTCGCGAAGTAATCAAGCGTCATTACGTACTACTAGCGGGAAGTCGACTATATATCACCAATGAAAAGCACAACGAACAAAATTGCTCCACTGATAATCATCACAACAAATTTTGAGTATGTACCACTCTGGAAATCTACTACTACTTCAGTCTTTATAAGTATGAACTTGTTAATTAGCACAAATAGAAAGAAAATAGAAAGTTTGTTGTTTAATTAGGACTGCTGTTATTGAGGCTCCCCTTTTGGTTTGGGGGGCATGCTCAAAATTTGGGCTTAAGCCCAAATTTGAACCTTCCCATTAACCTTATGTTTTTCTTAAGGGGGACTCTTCTCACCAAAGACAATTAAACACACCCCACCACAAAAGTAATTACACCCACCACCATCACTCCCGGCCACCACCTTTAGCACCACGCCAGCACCACCACCATGCCGGTACCACCTCCACATCCACCTCCATCGCCATCATCTTCCCTCACTTATTCTTAGTACTCTCTCTTTCTCTTTCTCCATATCTCGCTCTCTTTCTTTTCTTTCTATCTTTAAAACTTAAAAATTAGATCTAGCTATCATTTTCTCTCTAAAAGAGAAAAATGAAGATGAAGACGACGGTAAAAATTTGACCGATTTCTTTCAAAAATCAAACAAATTTCGACAGATTCCTGTTGAAAATAAAATTGACAAGAACATGTTGAAATGTATTTTCTTTTTCGATAGGAACTTGTCGAATTTTGTTCAAAAATTCGACTTTGTATTGTCAAATTTCTAACGATGGTGACGTTAGTTATTGTTGAAAATCCGACTCTTTATCTCCATATCCAAATCTCCTTTCTCCAGATCTCTCTTCCTCTTCAGATCTCCCTTCCCGACCCTCCTTATCTTCATTCTCTCTTTAAAGCTTTGGCGATGGTGGTGAGGCGAGTGAGGTGGTGGAGTTGGCGTGGTGGTGTTGGCATAGTTGTGGCAATGGTGGTTGAGTTGGTTGTAGTGATGGTGGGGTGTATTTAGTTGGGGGTGGTGGGGTGTAAAAGAAAAAATAAGTACCCCTCCCCTAGTAAAGTAGATTCTCCCCCTAACCAATTTGTAAATTTTGGGGGTGCCTCTTAACTGGGAGAGCCCCCCTATCTAAACTAGGGAGCCCTAATAACAACAAACTTAATTAAGATTTGCAATATATGGAGCCAAAACAGAGCTTTGGTGGCAATTGGAAAAGTATATTTGCGACCGTAGTGTCAACCTCATTGTAAAAAATCTAACTGACATATCGCAATGATGGAGAAAGACATCGTTGCAAAAAAAGCAAAACATAGTGGCGACGGTGAAGAACCTTTATATTTACTATCGCGAGATATTTTGGCAAAGTTTATTTAGTACAACGTCGCAAACTATTGGTTACCAATTGCTACTTCTTTAATTTGTCGCAAATAACAATTCAATAAAGATTAGTAAAGTGACCGGCCCAGTCCATTATACCTGACTATAGGACCATGAGAATGGGATCTACCCATTAGCTCTGTTGACAAGCCCACAAGTTACTGATTGTTTCAAATAATTAGTTTTTAATAAATTAAAGTTCTAAAAGTTTTGAACCCAGTCTTCTTTTGCACAAAAACGACCCTATCTATTATAATATACTATAGGAGAAGCCTTGGGTTAATAAAACCCTCTATCTTAGGTATGGGTTAAAAAAACCTACATTATAAACAAATGGCCCAATCTATTATCTATTATTAGGTTAACAAAACCCTCTCTTAGGTATGGGTTAAAAAAACTTATATTATAAACATAAATTCAAATTCTAAAACAACTAAATTTTCTAATTATCTAATAAAAAATTTTAATTTTAATTTTTTAAAGAAGCCCCGTGCCTTGCACGAGTAATTGGGGCTAGTATCTATGAAGTATTTTAAGCCTTATTAGGTGACAAATGGCAGGTTGAATATTTCCACTCTTCCATTGGACGCCAAATTTTTGCACCCCATATAAAAATTACACATCATTGGTATGCCTTGGGGTGCATGCCGGACCATTAATCTTGAAAAGATTTTGACTTGATTTTGGGCTAAAATTTGAAACTTGATGGAAAAAAGTGATTGGAACCATAAGTTAAGTTCATGTAAAAATCAGAGTTGGAATTGGGTTGAGATTAGAACCAATGGAGAAAACCAAAATAGTAGGTGAATTTGATTCTCAGCCAAAATTGACTTTTAAAATGTGGTCAAAGTTAAATTTAATTTTTAGTCAAATTTGACTGCGAGAATGTGTATATATATGAATAATGCACAATACTAATATACGAATGTGTTTATAGATCTTTTAAGTGTAAAAAACTATAGTCAAACCAATGATTAACTTTTAAAAATGTGATCAAAGTAGCATTTGACTTTTGGTCAAATTTTACTGCGAGAATGTATATATATGAATAATGCTCAATACTAACCTGCGGGTGGATTTCTAGTTTGTTTGAGCCTCTAAAAATGTGGTCAAAGAAAGGATTGACTTTTATAATGTGGTCAAAGTTGAATTTACTTTTGGTCAAATTTTGCATCAATTATTTATGAAGTCTAGATAATGCTCAGTATTAACTTATGGGTGAGTTTCTAGATTGTTTGGGCCTCTAAAAACGTGGTCAAAGCAAGGTTTGACTTTTAAAATGTGGACAAAGTAACATTTAACTTTTGGTCAACTTTTACCGCGAGAATATACATATACGAATAATGCACAATACTAACTTTTGGTCAATTTTTTTCTAGATCTTTAAGTGTAAAAAACCGTGGTCAAACCAATATTTGACTTTTAAAATGTGGTCATAGTTAAATTTGGCTCTTGGTCAAATTTGACCTCGAGAATGAACATAGTGAGAATAAGGCATAATACTAACTTACGGATGCATTTCTAGATCTTTCAAGCATAAAAAATTATTGTAAAACCAATTTTTTACTTTTAAAATGTGTCTAAGGTCCATGAGTTCCTCCTGGGTTTGTCAATTTGCGTGTCAAATCAAACTCAATGCAAGTCCATATCTTTAAGTTAGAGTTAAGGTGTTATTCTCCATGTTCTGATTATTGAAGACTTGAAGAATCGGAGAGAGAAGGCATCTTGCAACTTAACTCACCACTGAAAAATATCTTACTTATTCTTAGAGTTAGACTTAAAAACCTTTGTTACGAAGTAAAACAGTTAATTCCAATAATCGTAGGACGTTATTTCAATTGGTATCAGAGCAGTTTCGTTTCTAGGGTTTTACAACCTAAGTGTGATCTTGATTCATAGTAGAGATTATAGATTCTCAGAAAGAGGGAAGTGCCATTAATCGACCAACACTTTTGATGGAAGCAATTATCCATATTGGAAGGCACGCATGAAAGCTTTCCTTGAGTCTTTAGGTGAGCATTTTTGGATGATAACTGAGAATGGATGGCAAGAGAGGTTCCTAAACCTAATGACCAATTAAATTATGATGAAATTGAAAAGTCTACTAAGAATAACAAAGCATTCAATGCCATCTATGCTGTCGTGTCAGTTACTGAGTTTCGATGCATATTTGTGTGTGCGACAACAAAGGAGGCATGGGATATTTTAGAGGTTACCCACGAAGGTACCAAGACTATCAAGATCGCCAAACATCAAATGCTCACGACCCAATTTGAGACCAATAGGATGGATGACAATGAAACTTTTGATGAATTTTATGTTGAATTAAATGATATTGTCAATTCCACTTTTTCTTTGGGTGAGCATATTTCTAATGCCAAGATAGTACGTAAGGTATTGAGATATCTTCCTAAGAGGTTTCAAGCGAAAGTTACGGCTATTGAGGAGAGTAAAGATATTGATGCTATTCTTCTTGGGGAAATAGCAGATAACTTGAGAACTTTTGAAGCTAATTTTTGTCCCTCTAGGAATTCAAAGGACGTAGCTTTTGCAACATCAAGGAATGACACCTATGTTGATTCTGAAGATGAGGATGACCATGACGACGAGGAAGAGCTTGAGTCTTTATTTGAACAATTTATAGAATTCCTCAAGTTCAAGAAAACAAGATTAAAAAATATGGTAATTCAACCTCAATTAAGAATAGGTTGTCAAGTAAGGCCTATGAGAAAAATAACAATTCAAGAGAAGTTCAATGCTTTGAATGCCATGGCTATGGACATTTTTCTAGTGAATGTCCTAACAGAAAGTTCAAAAGCTAGAAAAAGAAGAAAGTTACTCGGAAGACTTTGATTCTTAATCAAAAAAGTTCTATATGTTCTAGTGATAAGGAAGGAAATGGAAACTATGTGGCTTTTGCTACTACCTTAGAATCTCCTTGTGACCACACTAAAGATGATATAGATGTGAAATATGAAGATCTTCATGATGATCTTCATAATGATCCTAACAGAAATGAAGAAGAAGAAACCACTAAGGCTTTTAGTACTTTTTGTTAGATCCATAAGTTCCCACTTTGGGTTTGTCAATTTGCATATCAAATCAAACTCAATTGGCCTTTGGAACTTGAGTTAGAGTTGGCGAGTTGTCTCCGTGATCTGGTCATTGAAGATCGGAAAAGAAGGAGATTCAGCTTGCAGAAGAGCTCATACTTAACACCATCAGAAAACATCTTAGGATTGTAAGTGACTTAGATACCTAGTATTATCATAGGTGGTTAGTTTCATTTAGACCATAGGTAAGTTGTCCTACTTTAAATGAAAGTTTCATGGTGTTTTTATACCTTAGAATCTTTCATATAAGTTGGTTGATTTCGATATCATCCTTTGATTTCGAAACTAAGGCTTGGTGTGAAAATAGGAAGCTTTAATTTCGATATCAGACGTTTAGTTTCGAAATAAAAAAAAAAGTCAGTTCGACAGACTACTTTAATTTAGATACCACCTTGTTGCTGTCGAAATGAAGTTTAATCACTGTTCTGAAAAAATAGATGTGCTTACTTTCGATGGGAACATTTTAGTTTCGAAACTAACATGCCGGTCTTTAAGATAGACAAGCTTGCTTTCGATAGGGACATAGTTGCTTTTGAAAGTGCCTTCAACAAAAGTGTTTTCTTTTAATAGGAGACTTGTTCGTATTGAAATCAACGCTAAAAATCTCGTTTAGAAGTTGCTAAAATTCAAATTCTTATTTGAATAGGATTCTTAACCGACCTCAATTTGGTTTAGGAGTTTCCTAAACATACTTGAACGACCTATACCTCTATAAAAAGATTATGTTAACCCTAATTCTCATAATCCCTAACAATTCAACAACTTGGAGTTCTACATTCAAACTTCTAGTTTCCATACTTGTTGAATAAGACTAAATCCTTCCAACCTTAGTCTTTAAATCTTTTTTTGAGGTTTGCCAGTGGACTTCGGTGAGTAGGGCTAGTGGATTTAAGTTTGTGGTGATTGCTTGTGGATGAAAGTAATTAATCATGTTGCGGGACTTGGTGGACTATGAGTTGGAGACGCATCGTGTCGAGATCAACTAAGTAGCAGTTCGTGGATTCGAATCGTAGAGATTACATCCGACTGATCAAATCGTGGAGTATGAGTCTATAGTTAGTGGATAACGGTTTGTAAGGACTCATTATCTTAGTGGATTGTTTCGACTGGACTAGGTCCCGGGGTTTGTTTAGGTTTTCCTCGTTAACAAAAATCTATGTGTTTAGATTTGTTTATTTCATAGAGATTAAAATATTCGATTCTTGTTCTTAATTCCGCATATTAAGAATCGAATAAGTCAATACTCTATTTTGAGATTTTTTTAGATTTAGTTTCTAGTAAACAATTTTAAATTGTAGTAGGTTTTATCTCTCTCTTTAGTTACACATTTTCGGTTAGATCTGACAACTGTAGGGACATTGTATTTTCACTTTTTTAGAAGCCTCTGATGATCTCTTTGAAGATTTGTATTATGATTTTGAAGATTTTCGAGGTGATGATGGAAGTAATGAAGGGAACAACACCGAACTAAGGTCTATGACTGCATCAGTTAGTAAACCCAATGATCACAATGAAGATACACAAGCTAAATCTAATGATCTTCAAATTGATAATGAGAGTGATGATGTAGATGTTGTTGAGCTGTACAAGAACATAATGAAGAAAAGTGTGAAGTTATCAAAGGTCAGTGTGAAGCTTAATGAGAAGATCTCATTAATGGAAACTAAGAATAATGACTTAATACTCAAGTTGAAGGGTACACCTCAAAGAGAGAAGCAACATAAATAGAAAATTGTTGGGCATCTTGACAAGATTAAATTTCTTAAGCTAGAGCATTGAAAAGCTTTAGATAGAATCAAATCTCTTGAATCTGAACTCATAAGATCAAAGAGAAACTAGATTTTGTCAAATGAGATGCTTCAGAAGTTTACTAATAGTAAAATTTATCCTACGATTATTTAAATTAACCGTTTTTCTTCGTAGTAAAGGTTAGGGATCAAACTATCACCTAATTAAAATCTAGGGAATTATTTGATTCTTAATATGCGGAATTAAGAATTAGAACCGAATATTTCAATCTCTAGTAAAAATAATAATTAGCACAATAGATTTTTGTTAACGAGAAAAACCCAACTGGAAAAAACCCTGGGACGTAGTCCAGCCAAGTAATCCACTAAGAAATAAACAAAGTACAATATTGTTACCCACTAATAGACATAAACTCCACGCTCTGAACAACCGATTTTGCCTTCTCACGATCTGATTCCACAAACCGCTTCTTAGTCGATAAACGATGCGTCTCCAACTTGGAAATCCACCATGTCCTGCAACTTGTACTCACTCGAACTCCACGAGCAAAAACACCTTCACTTGAATCCACAAGTAAATCTGTAACGACCCAAAAAAATTTTGCTCACCGACTAGGAGCTGAAACATCTAGTCGTGGGCTCTTCACTCTAAGATGATTACACTACGCAATATTATGATGTGAGATGTGGTTAGTTTATATTTACTTGTATGGGTAAGTGAATGGTTATCGGTTTATATTGTAGAACAAGTACCAACTACTTTTACATTAATGTATTTGATTTCTCAATTTTCTATACCTTTTGAGGAGATCGATATAGAGAGAACGTCAACGATAGCTTTCTTACACTTGAGGTGTTGTACTTTAGCCTTTTTGAGGTGCATGTTATCTTACTTGTTTTGTATATATTTTCCTAAGATATGTATATAAGACAAACACACTTATGTATATTATATCACTTAACTCAAGTTATCTATGTATATTATTAAGTGAGGCATCATTTTAGAATTGTACTTTGAATCCAGCCTAGAGGATGACTAGGTATTGTTATTTGGATAAAGTAAGGTAGACTAGTCTTGATGAGATGATATGACTATCGTGGATGATTGGAATGATTTAGAAATATTATTTATAGATAAATCATCTCTTTTACAGGTTTATGACAGGTTGCAAACCCTGAAATTACAGGGGAGACTCTGGCGAATTTTTCGTTCGCCCTAGTCATATTTTGAGGTGATTAGTGACATGGATAGCTATCTTAGTTTAACTCTGATTA
>MVGT01000573.1:4201-31559 GCA_002174775.1 Macleaya cordata
TTATGCTCAATTTCATGCCAAGTGATATTCTTGGGCACCTATTCTTCCCCAGGGTAAACATCTTCACAAAATACAGAAATGGTGTGAAAGAAGGTATTTACCAAACATTCTAAATATGCATTATTATTTCAAGGTATAACTTGTGGGCACATAAACGCCTGAACATATTTCAAAATTTAACTTTAATTGAACTAAAACTTGAAAGGAGGTGAAAAGAGTTACTTCGTAATGCTTTGGCATCCAGAGAAACCAGTTATCTATTGCTTCACTACACTGAATAAAAAAGTCTAAACTTTTGTTCAATAGTACATTTTAATCATTGAGCTTATGGTATCCTAATGCCCTCCCAGGAACTTATGGAGGACTCTGCAACACCAAAAACTGAGTTCGATCGAACCCTGACACTTTGATCTTGAACACAGAGTCAAGCTCAAAGCTTTGGATTCAAATAATAGATGCGTGCCCAATTGACCAACAAAATGGCAACAACAAAATTGCGAAAAATGTGAACGAGAACAAAAACTGCCACTTAAGGCCCTGTATTAGGGTAAAAGTGGAAGATGGGCACAAAATATGTGGTGAATAGGGTTTTTAGCCCCAACACCTTGACACAACGTAGTGGACTTTTGGCTCATGGACTATGGCCCTAGCGCACATCACAAACGCTAGGCAACCTTGGACTCTTCTTAGCATACAGTTCAATCACAACCTAAGAAATCAATAGACTCCACCAGTGGTCCCAGGAATTCAAAGTCCATCTAACAGTTTGCTTGGAGGGAAGGTTATGATGCAAGAAGCGACCACAATGAATTCAACCAGATTATCCTATTGTCCTGTCTGATCATAAGTATCCAGCCTGTTTCACCTCCTAGTTATAATATACTAATATTACTCACAATCAAAGGAAGTTTTGTGGCAATATGAGAATAACATTCCCTTATTTGTGAAAGAGCATTAGGCTTGGTTGGTTCAACGATGTACAGGCAGCTAATTAAAAGGTGGGGGCATCCTAGGTATCGAAATTAATAACAATAGCACTGTGATCTAAGATCCCATTAGGAAGCAATTCAGCTTCAATGTTACTGGAGTTGACTGATAATTGTTAATAAGGTCCTATGTTTGCTTACTCTTTCAGACCTAAACTTAAAATCATACTTAGGAGGACTGACAGGCCTTAGGATCAGTCTAAGTTCATTAACTCAACGATCCGATAAATGAAGATAATATTGGAAATTAGATATCTTGGTGGCAACACTTGCAAAAAGACAGTGGACATAGACTATTTAACTCTCTAGGATGGATACCTGATCTTCCACCTCGTTAGACAATTTCACAGTTCTTACCGACAAATAGAAACAATACAGATAGAATAATATGGTCAGTCTTACAGTCTAAACACACAAAAAACTAAAACCCCAACTGGAAACAATTACTAGCCTTACACAATAACTGAAGACTCAACCCTGATCCTGTAAACTCCTACTCTTCAAGTACATGTGTTATTTAATGCCAAAACCGGATAACAGTTGGAAAGAACTCCATCAGGACTCCTCAATGGACAAGAATCCCAATTAACCACACCGTTAATTTGTACCTATTGAAACCAAAATTGAGTAAGAGATAACTTGATCTAGGAAACATCACACTAATGGAGAAGATAAAGAATAGGGAAAGACTATGGGATGTATTGAATACAATACATATAATATTTTCTTTACTAATATGACAGCCTCTATCCAATAAATTCAGTTGTTACTAGTTAAACATAGTAACTTAATCCCCAATTCTAAAATTTAAAAAACAATGAAACGGAGAAATTCTAATTGATCAATTTATGGACTATAGGCAGAATGACGTGAACGAGTTCAAGTACAGCCTGAATTATATTCGACAGTACTAAAGACAAAGAAACCCGAGTAACAATGTATTAGATGACTGGATATTAGAAACTTCAAAGTCCATGAATATACTTTCAGAAACTCACCCTTTTAAAAGCAGAAAAGGCATTCTTCCGTAACACTGGACCTGAAGCATATATGATAACGTTCTGAATAGCCTGAAATGTTACTTTTCATTGTTAGAGAAATCATTTTGGACCTTTACTGAAACGGGTATCAGAAGGAGATCTAAAGAACAAGAGCAGGCATAAGAGTACCTGTAGAGCAGCAAAAAGACTGGGCATATAAGATGAACAATCTGCACTTCCATCATCACATATTTCAGAGATATTTCCATCGAATATACTTAGTAAGAAGTCGATAGCATGTTTCTTTAGTTCCCATGGCTGATCAATGGACGAGAGTACATATTTTAGCATGCCTACAGCTTGCCACCTCTTAGTTCTGCTACTCCGAAGTTTATCTCTCAGAACAGTAAAATCCTCCTTTGTAGCAGTAGCAACCTCATCAGAAATATGGGCCCAAATGACTACAAATAAGTGAATAAGAACAATATACAAGTTAGAGGAATAAAGAGTGGATCAAGAGTCGTACACCGGAAAAAAAAATGGTGAAATATAATTTGTCTGTACGAACCTGCAACAGATGCTTCTTGCTTGACGAGAGAAAAACAGCTCATACAATCATCGCCATCCTCTGCATCAGTTTCTTGAGAGTCAATTGAATAACTATTCTGACATAGCAAATAAATGAAGAGCTACTGACTACATAGAAACATGTGATAATACCTCCACAAATGATTCCGGTAACAGTGTGAATATCAGATCCAGTTATAAGACCAACATACGATAAACCGCAAAATGGAAGGAAGCGAGACAGTTGTAATACCAATGAAATACAGCTTAAAACTCCATTTGGCAGATCACGTGAAACAAGAACCTGAATATGAAGATTGGATCTTAAAATGAAAGAAATTCCCAGGAAGGCAAAAGAAAGACGGAAAACAATCACAAATGTAGTAGCCTAGGAAAAACACAGAAACTATACTTCGCATACTATAATACCAACCATTATTTCTAGGACAAATAAGCCAAGTAGAGCTTGGAGCTTTTCCTTTCTCTTACCCTCCTGTAGCATTAAGCAAATAATAAATTAGCAGGATCTCGTAGATCATATAACAATACTGCAAGTATCAACAACCACACAAATCAAAGAGAGAATTTCGTCTAGTGTCACAAACCAACTTTTCGCAAACTTCTTGGACAGAAGTGGCAATGCTTATTGCTATGACAATCAGGTCCTCAACAGACTTGTTATCTTCATCATCTGACTCTGCAGACAAGGACTTTAGAACATTGAGGATCACGGGCACTGCTTCTTTTATTTGCTCAAACTGACGTCTTTGAATGCGAAGAAATACTGGAAAAAAAAAAGATATAAAATGTGCCAAATTGTCTCCCAGCTCTTGGTACGCAAATGAAGTATACGATACTACCAAAACAAGAAATCAGAAGTTCACTGCAAGTAAATTGTCACCCTCACTAACACATAGATCTTGTTGAATATTTGAGGATATCATTCTAGATTTAGATCCCCCAATATTAGGTTCACATAAAACACGATCGAGAACTCTGAATGTTTGCATCTAAGTTCACGCCATGTAATTCCTTGCTAATTTTCTACTTTATTAGAAAGTTAAACTTTAGGTAGATTAAACTAAAATTACCTAATTAACATCAGTTAATCAAGTAAATCGCACATTCGCACTAACACCATTTACCCACCTTAGTTCTCTAATTTCTATTAGCGTACTTGTTCCCAGGGGGGACCACCACTATGCATGAACAAAGTTCATATTAGTGCTTATTATTATTTAATGAGTCTAACTTTATTCTTATCCAGGGTCTTTTGATGAGGATCTCAAAAAGAATGTTTTTGAATATGTAAGTTGTTTAACATATTTATGTAACCATTCTATCCTCAATCTAATAAAGGTCGGGGTCACCTTAACTCTGCTCTCTTACCAAAAAAGAAGAAAAAAAAAACCTAAACTTTGTTACTAATGTCTTAAAAATTGTGTTATCCAACCTTCATTGGTGCATTTGGCTAGCAGTTAGGTCACCATATTGCATGTAAAACATCATCAAACCAAGTTATCATATAAAAATGGTATTTTAGAATACGACATAGAAACTAGAACAAGTTCATATCAAATTTGATTCAATCAGGCCCAAGAATTTCCTCTGCAAAAATAAATAAATTAATTAAAAAAGATCAATCCTCCAGGTCATACTTTTTCTTCCTTTACTTTTGGTGCTTGGGTGGATAAGAATCAAGACATATACTACAGCAAACTTGTCTTTCATCTTATTGATAAGAATACCTGATGTGTCCAAGCGTGTAGTGAGGTCGACCTAAGTTTACATGTTTTCTTTTTAGAAGATATGCACGGGAACTTCTTTTAGCTAGTTTTTAGGATCTTTAGATATTATTCTATTTTATTAATTGTTTCTTAGTTTATTTAGGACTCTTATTATTTGTTTCCAATTACTATTAGGATTAGTTTAGGTTCCTTATTTGTTTAGATTTATAATTAGTTAGTTGCTAGGATTGTAAGGCTTTTAGACTATAAAGAATGGTATTCAATCAATACATTTTATTGGTAGAAATTGTGTCCATGAGAGAGTTATTACGCTTCCAATTAGATCTTACACTAATACTGAGAGCCCACTCAAAAGAGGAGCAAAATAAGCAGGTTCCTTGAACATTTTACAAGGGGAGTCTAATGTGTGGTCCAATTAGAATGCAATATCATCAGAAACAACGAAGGCAGGATTCTATAAACAAAGTACAATAATAAGCAAAACAATACATACTTTTATGGGTTTATCCACTATCATGGTAAGTTTCAAAGACATCACTGATGAGCAAAATACTATAACCTTCATGTATATTATTATGCTTCTTCATTCTAAATATTTTGGTGATGGTGCATCAGATTAAAGACATGCTATAGCAAAAAAAATTTCATCTTAATGATAAGGATACCTTTTGAGAGCCCACTCAAAAGAGGAGTGAAATAAGTAGGTTCCTTGAACATTTTACTAGGGGAATCTAGTGCCTGGTCCAATTAGAATGCAACATCATCAGAAACAGTACAGGCAGGACGAAATAACAAAATACTAACATGAAAAGTACAATAATAGCAGTAGAAGGCAAATAAAGACATACTATTATGGGCCAATCAAAGATATATCAGATGTAGGTTTTATATGCATCACTGATGCACAAAATATAAGAATCCTCATGTGTTATATTTTCAGATATCTATGATTCATAATTTCATATCAAGAGAGTCTGAGTATGAGGAACATACACAAAATAAAAGCATGAAAGATGCTTTAGTTGAATGAATCATGGCAACCGTGATAAATAGCATCAAACCTCATTTCCATAAGTGTAGTTATCATTTGGGCATTGGTGAAGGAATTATAGAACCAACAATCACACTGTTCTGGAAACTCAATCTGATGTACACACACAAGCTATGGTGGATCTGGCGAATGTGGATCTGGTGGATCCCATAAGATATCTGTGTTCTTTGGTTAATGGTTTTAGAGTTTATTAAATTAGGATAGTTTTAGAAATTGCTGATTTTTAGGAACTAATAAGATTGTGGAGCAAGTTACATCATGTTAAGATTCTTGCTTCTTTTTGGAATACTGTTTGCTTTTTAGAATCCTTAGTCTTTAAATAAGGGTTGATGGCCTCCTTTGTAATGGGATTGGGTGTATATGAAGTTGACGATAATGAGAGTTAGGGCTTTGTCGCCAATGATACTCGTGTGAACCTTAAGAGTGCAAGCAATCCTCTTTAGTTTACACCAGTTTTAGTTTCGTAGCTGGGAAAAGAAGGCCTTTGTTACCCCTAAGAAAGACGATATGGAGAATCGAAGGAGAGCCCGAGGAAGACTACCTGCGTTGAGTACCAGGGAGATTAAAGAAGTATTGGTAAAGCTTTCGTCGTCTAATCTACGTAAAGTTCCAATCGCCTTCAATGGACATAGAGCAATAGGAACGAACCCACTCCACGAATCGGCACAGAGATCCGATTCAGATACCCATCTTAGATCTGCTATTTGGATCACCTGAACCATCTCTTCTCCTACCTCCGCCATGGCCCACCTGTGATGACTCCCTAAATGGCACAAATCAATGGATAGCCCAAAACAGCACAAATTAGTGGAGCTTTCATAGCCCAAAACGGCACAAATTAGCCGGTAGCTGTTCTGATTTCGCACTTCTTTCGTGATGTAAAACAACCGCAACAACAACAACATGTGCAAGTCATTCAACAACCTAAGACACACATCCTTTCTTTTGATGAGATTGAAGACCCAATTTAAAAAGCTTTTATTTCCAATTTTCAAGGTTTTGACATCTCAGTTGACCTGGTTCATGCAAAGATTTCCTACAAGTTCTGTTGGATTCCAACATATTGGGTTGATTGTTTGCAACCCCGAAAGCAACTACAAATGTAAAGTTCGAGGCCGAACTTTGCCGAAGGGAGAGAGAATGATGTTAATATGAATTGATATACTATGGGGACCATGTGAGGAAGGATATCTGGAGGAATATTTGGGTTTACTTGCAATTTCAGGTGTAAGTAAGATTCTATTTTTAGCAGGATTTAATTTGATTGCATTAGGATTTGGAAACCCACGTATGAAGTGGTTCTATGGTTTTTAGGAAACAATAACTAGTCGGTTTAGGAGTCTCAAACTAGTTGGGAGCTCTCACATGTTAAATAATGCTATTGGCCATAAGCTTAGGGTAGAATTTTGTTTGAGTTTGAATTTCATTTCAGTTGAGAATTTAGTGAGAAGACATCACCAACATCACCGCCATGCTCCGGAGTATGGGCGCACAATTCCCGCCACCCGCAGTCAACGACCCCACCCTGCAAGCAGCTGTGACTACTAATCTCTTACGCCCATCGGCTAACCAGCAACCCCAAGCCATCCCTCCCAACCTATGTTGTTAAAGGTGTCACCTATGCGAGGCGAATTAGAGAGTGTCGCATCGCCTATCCCCGAATTCCCTAGGTTCACGCTTTTTTCGCCTTGGCGCACTTAGGCGATCGCCTAGGGTCGCCCAGGGGTTTATAAAGGCGGTCGCCCCAGAACCTAAGCACGGTGCCCCAAATCTTCGGGTGTTTTTTTGTAAAATACAAGTTTTGGTGGTGTTTTTTTTTTCTTTTAAAGGTTTTTTAAGGGGTTTAAAAATAGATTTTAAGTTTTATGTAAAGGGTTTGGGTCCATTAGGATCGATATTTTGGAGGAAATTAGAAATCTGATTCAAAAGGAGGGAAAACAAGGAAGGGGAACTGAGGTTTTTAGTTCTTCACCGGTAATGTCAAGTTCTTTTCTTTTTTTTTTTTTTTTTTTTTTTTTTTTCTGATTTTCTCTTCCTTCCTTCTCCTTCTTTTTTCATTCTTCCTAGTTCCTACTGCTGCTGCCCTGCTGCTTCATCTACCCCTCTTCTTCTCGTCTCAGCAGACTGGCCTGATTTATAGGGATTTGATTTGGAGCTTTGTTCTTAGGCGACGCCTAGGCAAGGCGGCCATGCCCTCGCCACGCCTCGAGCAGAAAACAACATAGCTACCAGCCCCAACACGCTACGATACCACTACCCCAACAATGTCATCCTGCTGGTCCATACGTCGATGAAAACCCATTTGAAGCCCTTATTGGTTCAACTGGGTTGGACACTTCCTCTACTGAATCGACTTCTAATCGCGACCAGATTTTTGACAACCTTGCCTTTGATACCCAATCAGTTCGTTCGGATAATGTTGCTATTCCGGATCCAAACCAGGCCCCAAATCCTAACTGGATCACACCTGCTCCACTTCAGCCTAACCCAATCAGCACCACCATCAACCTGACCTGCAGCGAGTCCAACCAAATCAGGTCCGTCACCAACCTGACCCAGCCCTCCACAACAACCAATGGTACCTTTATTCACCGCCCAACATCAACCGGCCTGATGTTTATCATCAACAACATTGTTGTGGTCGAATAAGAGGGCAGGATCGTCTACCACCAAACTATGGTCAGAGTCCGTGGCCAAATCCAGTACATGGTCCTTGTTAAAGGCAAGTTCGTGACCCTCATTCTGATGGGTGTGCATTATCTAATGGCTCTCTGGAGCCTCCTACTGATCGGTCTGGATGCCGACACCCAGATCAGCAACAAGGAAGTAATTTTTAAGATGATTTTATCATTTCTTACATTACTTGATCTATCTAATGGTCAAGAGATTAAATTGGATGTCCCTGAATTAGATGGGATTGTTTCTACTGATGCTTTTGTTGACTGGTTGAATAAATTCGAGAAAACATTTCGCTATAAAAATCATGGTAATCCCACTCGTGTGATGTTAAGGAAACTAAGCTTACCGGCCTAGCCTTAAACTGATGAGACACATTCAACAACGACGAGAATTATTAGGTTATGCTATGATTACTGAATGGTGAAAGATGCGACGTGAGTTTTGCAATCAACTTTTACCCGAGGATTATGAGAGTAAAATGCATGCTCACTTACTTGCTCATCATCAACATAATGACTTCGTGAAGGAATACACAGACGAATTTCACCTCTTTTGCACTCGTAATCTTCGGGATACCGAACGTCAACGACTTAGAAGCTATTTGTACGACCTTCGTTCCAATATTAAAGGCCAAAGTGCCTTTTCAAGGATCAAAACTTCTGGTGAAGCCAGACAACTTGCTTTTCGAGCTGAAGAGTACCCCAAATCCTTCACAGTTGCATCTCCTTCAACACTGCCTCAACCATGTGTCACCACAAGTTAGGTCTTCAAGTGCTTCGAATGCAATTAGATTGGCCACCGTGCCAATGAGTTCCCCAAACGTAAGGCTCAACTTGGCCTCTTTACTGATACAAATGACGAACCAACCCCTATTTTAGCTACTGAAGCCGTCCACAAACAATTAACCTGTTGATGTTCCACCGCCCAACTAGATCCAGTGGTTCTTATTGCAGAGAAGGATCTTCCTCCACTTTAAAGTTCGAGGACGTACTTTTTCGAGGGGGTGAGAATATGATGTGAATCGATATGCTATGGGGTGCATGTGAGGAAAGTGATCTAGAAGAGTTTTAGGATTTTGGGTTTCCTTGCAATTTCAGTTTTCTAGTTTTAGTAGGATTTAATTTAATTTGCATTAGGATTTGGAAACCCACGTATGAAGCGGTTAGTCGGTGTAGGAGTCCCAAACTAGTTGGGAGCTCTCACATGTTAAATAAGGCCATAGGCCAAAAGCTTAGGGTAGAATTTTATTTGAGTTTGAATTTTATTTCAGCTGAGAATTTAGTGAGAATTTGATTTTGCTAAATATTTTAGGGTTTTTGCACTGGTTCGCACCATTATTTCATTTTGGAGAGAAGATGCGACAAAGAAAAATTGAAGAACTGTTGAAAATTGTAGTTTACGTAGTTGTCCATAGATAAATAATGGATTCAAGAAACAAAAAGTAATCCATAAGATCAAAGCTTTGAGTAAAGTAAGCAGAGAAAGATTGGAGTTGTTGGGGGTGGAATTCTAGGATAAGGCTCTACTGTGAATATCAAGTACTCTTACAAAACCTCCACAACACATAAAAGGAAGACGGCCTTGAGAATAAGATAACTGATATCATAAAGTAACAACAATTTAACTTTTTCTCAAAAAGAAAGTTGTTTACATTTGGTTTCTTCAAAATGAGAAAACATAGGAATAGGAAAACAAATATGCATACTCAAATGCGTTGAGGATATGAAAGCTAAGTAGTCGGACTCGGCCAGACTCGCCGAGTTATTCGTGAGTAACTCGGGGCTCGGGACTAGGCCAAGCCGATCCCTCACCGATCCCCCACCGATCCACCGATCCAGTCAACAGCCGAGTAACTCGCGAGTTTGAAGTGACTCGGGTGAGTTTTGTGGTGTATTGAATCGGCGAGTCGACGTATGTAAACTCAAATTGTAATTTGCATTAAAAAAATAATAATAATGAATAAAATAAAAAATATTGTAATTTGCATAGTCTTTTTCATGGTTTTGAGCCTCTCCATCTTTTAAAGTCGATATGCACTTTAAACATGCATGTTTCGATGTTTACTGAAGTGTGCACATAGGTTTTTAACCCAGATTTATATATTTAAAAATCCATGCTAGTATGAAAGTTACAATTTGTAGTCTATTTTTTAAACTTTTGATCATCTATACTTTTTAAAGTCTATACGTATTTCAAAATTGCATATTTTGATGTTCACTGAAGTATTGAAGTTTATGGTAAAAAAATTCAAAATGTAGGAATCCCTATGTGCAAAGTTAATTGTTGTATGCAAAGTAAAATTTGCATACTGTTATAAGGGGCGGTTGTCCACCATATAACATATAAGTGACACATATTAATATATAATCTCTTGTATGAGTCGCTTATTAGGTGTCACCATTTTAAGGTGTTTTGATGCTACCATTTGACACCTCTCATTATATGTGTCAAATGGTCAGGCACCCTCAACTCCTATATATAGGTTCTACATTTTGTTGTTTGTATAAGGTTTGTAAGAGAGAAATAAGCTAGTGAATGAACTAGTGTAGTTAGTTTCTACAACACGTTATTAGCACGAGTCTCTACCAAGTTGTTAGCTATGGGAACTAATTTCATATTGTCTTCGGATGCGCCACCAACCAGCTAGTTATGCTACAGATTCCAACTTTTCTACGAATGCTAGTTTTTCGATCATTCTCAATCGTATAAGTATGTTTATTTGTAGAGGAAGGTAACCTTAGTAGTTTGATTTCTTTGTTGCGACTGTCTGGGTTGGCATATCTTTAATTTCTTGCACATCCTCGAAGGATGATGATTTGTTTAATTTTATAACTACCAGAAGTTAGTTATCTCTCACTTCAAATTGTACCAAAAGTTGCAGAAGCTTGAAGCTTTTAGTTACATCTCCAAAGGATGATGATTTTCTTTTTTCAGTTTAATGAAAAACTATAACCACCAGAAGATTGGTTATATACTGGGTCATTTTTGCCTATGTTTTCATCGTATCTACATTTGATTTTGACCTTAACTGCTTAAGTTCTTATTTTACCTTGTTGTTTTATTAGTCTTCTATCTGGTTGAATTTGTTATATCAATTAGGTATATGATCTTGTTGACTTCTATCTGGTTGACTTTGTTATATCAATTAGGTATATGATCTTGTTGACTATATCTCTTTATTGATATATGATCCAGAAGATCATATTTCTGGAATAGTCGTACGGTTCTGACATTTAATCTATTAACTAGTTATTTGATCCAGAAGATCATACTTTTGATAATCATACGATCTTGAAGATTGTATCTCCTGACTAGTTAGATGATCCAGAAGATCCTATCTCTGAAACTAATTATATGAGAAGATCATAACCCCGAAGCTAGTTTTATTATCCAGAAGATAAGATCTCTGAAACTAGGTACATGGTCTAGAAGATCATATCCTTACTTTTGTGATCCAGAAGATCATTTCTTTGAAACTAGTTACATGAGCCAAATGATCATTTTCTTGAAACTAGTTCTATGATCCAGACGATCATATTCACAAACTTGTTAAATGATCACGATTATAAGTGTTAGAGAAGTGTCCTGCATCTGTGCGTAATTTTGTCATGGTTATAACCATATCAAATTTTTGTAATTTAAAAAAAATATATATTTGTTTTTAATTTAGCCCTTATTTGGGGATCACTACACGTTTGCACCAGCACCCAAAATCTCTAACCCAAAAAATCCATTCCCACCCAAATAAAGCCCTCCATCCCTCAAATAAAAAATACAAATGCAAATATTAAACAAGATAACACTAAATTGAATAAAAAATGCACATTCCTCTTTCATTATCTTACTACTACCAGAAGCAAAAAAAAAAAGGTTTAAGTTTGATAAAACAAAGTTTTACAATAATGGTTACTACTTCAACTTCACACTAAGAATCCAGCAGCACTTTGTGTTTAAGGACATGCTTAGTTGAAGAACACACTTAAACTTGGTCACCTATAAAATTGAAGGAAATATATTTTGGTTTAGGTTAGGTTTGGATTTTTAGTTTAGATTTTTATTGATCAAAACCTTTGGGTTTTAGTTGTTTTTAAGTAGTTGGGTTTTTTTTTACAGATCTAGGGTTTTCCTAATCATAGGGTTTTTTTCTGTGGATTTTGTATCTGGGAGATAATTCTGTCCTTAGGCATATAGGATGATAGGAACTAATTAGATTAGCTGTCAAATGTGGTTGTTTATTTCATTTTAGTTCTAATTCTTTAGAGAAACCATCTAATAACACTTTTTCTTCTCTTGTAATGGATAGTCCTCTAGTTGTTTCTTAAAGATCATTTATAAAAGGTTCTGATTTCTAACTATGAAACTTTAACTAGATAATTGTTCCTTATTGTTCTTTAGCAATCCATAAGTGATAGTTCTTGAACTGCCCTCCCTTGTTATGGCAACTCTACTTGCATCACTTGTTCTAGGTGGCATTTATGGAGAGTATTTTGTCCTATGAAAGCTCGGTTAATGAGGAGTTTGGCAGTATCATGGATCCTTTCTTTATTCGCAGGTAAACTTTGTCTTTTATATTGATAAACATATTCTCCCTGTCTGTATATAAAATATGCCTAGATTTTTTTGGCTTCTTTTGTTGTCTTAAAATGACTGCAGTTCCCATGATTTTCCCTTGGTTTCAAATTACCTAGCTAGATATACATAGCAAAAGTATATTTTTGTACCTCATTGATTGAAATTTCAGTCTTAAGCTTTAAAAAAGCCTTAAACAAAAAATATTTTCAGGTAAACTAAAACTAAAACAAAAAATATTTTCTGATTTCTTAATATTTTCAGGTACGAAAACCATTTATTACATCAAAGCTTAAACTAAAAAACAACAAACTGATAACGAATGAAAAAAAGGTAGATGACTGAAAACAAAATTTAAAATCTATCTATAATAAGCAAGAGAGTGAACTTATAGTTTTTAGATGGAGGCTTGGTGATGGACTTGGTTGTTTAACCTGCTACAAAATTAAAGGAAGGAAATAAAGGTAGATGAAAATTCTGGACCTTTAAGGTTGAAAATTCTGAACCTTTAAGGATGAAAATTCTGGACCATGCTACAAGTGACTTCAGAGTTTAATTTTAGTTTACCTAAAAATAGTTTTTGTTTAAGGCTTTTTTAAAGCTTAAGACTGAAATTTCAATCAATAAGGTACAAACATATGCTTTTGATATGTATATCTAGCTAGGTAATTTGAAACCAAGGGAAAATCATGGGAACTGCAGTCATTTTAAGACAACAAAAGAAGCTAAAAAAAATCTGGGCAGTCATATTTTATAAACAGACAGGGAGAGTACGTTTATCAATATAAAAGACAAAGTCTACCTGGGAATAAAGAAAGGATCCATGATACTGCCAAACTCCTCATTAACCGAGCTTCATAGGACAAAATACTCTCCATAAATGCCACCTAGAACAAGTGATGCAAGTAAAGTTGTCATAATAAGGGCAGTTCAAGAATTATCACTTATGGATTGCTAAAGAACAATAAGGAACAATTATCTAGTTAAAGTTTCATAGTAAGAAATCAGAACCTTTTATAAATGATCTTTAAGAAACAACTAGAGGACTATCTATTACAAGAGAAGAAAAAGTGTTATTTAGAAGGTTTCTCTAAAGAAAAAGAACTACAGTGAAATAAACAACCACATTTGACAGCTAATCTAATTAGTCCCTATCATCCTATATGCCTAAGGACAGAACTTTTGGGTATAATCTTTGCTCGTACTCATTAAATTAATGGAACTTGCTTCACCTTCAAGGTTACTCATTAAATTAATGGAACTTATTTTCAAAGGCATATAAGGTAAACTAAAACAACATGTAAAAAACAGTAGCAGGTCGTATACAACACAAATGTAAGCATTTGCAGTCTTGGAACATATGTGGTTCTCTATAAGAAAATTGTTGGAAATCAAAGAAACTAAAGACATCAATTCATACCCATTAATGTGTAGAAAAAAGTGTGTCAAATTAGTAAAAGGAAAAGTAACCTACAAGAAATATATCATGATCAGAAGCACCTAATTAACCACATTTATTTTAAACTAAACATAACACAAATATCTGCTTAAAATTTTAATCCAACACAGTTACTAGTCAAAAGTGAAGATGGGGTTTCAGGTCACAACATCACAACAGTTACTCAGATGAACTATAAACGATAAAAAAGATAGGTATGAGATTAAAAGCATTACTCGTGCTCCAGAGCTTGTGCTACTTTAAAATGCTTAAGAGGATCATATCTGCAAAACAAGATACACAAAATCATAAACCAATCAAGAATGGTTTTACAATGCCATCTGCAGCAAGGGTTAATTGTGTGTTCCTGACAATCCTATTAACAATTTCAAAGCGAAGGCATAAAAGTCATCTAAAACTTTTTCAATAAAGGCAGCAGGAAATTAAAACTTTGACACTAGGAAGCATTTGGCAACTAGGAAGCACTTCATGTAGAAGTAGGAAATTAAACCTCCTTCTCCCCACCGCCACCAGCTCTTCCCACCACCACCTCTCTCTCTACAAACGGGATCTACATTGGAAGACAGAGATATTTGAAAGGAAGAGGAAGATGTGAGGACGATCTCCATCCCTCGCCATCTTTTTTCTCTTTTTGTAAGGTTATTTTTTTAGGGTTTTAAACCAAATCTATGGGTTTTGGATACATAGATGATTTAGGGAGTTAATTTTGGGTTGGAGGGTTTTAAACCTAAATTAACTTATCAACCCTACCAATTTAATTTATCAACCCTAAATTAATGATGCTGAAATTTTTGAGGGTTCCATATTCCTCTCTTCTATTTGGGGATAAGATCTAAATCTCTTAACTTTTATTTGTAATTTTGCATGTCATGGATTGAAGGTGGTAAGATCTAAATCTCTCAAATTCGTTCTATATTTTTTTTACAAAGTACATGGATTTCTCTTTCTAAGCTTCCCAATTTTTTCTTTTGTTTTAAATTCGTTCTGATTTTTTGTTGTTTTTTCCATTCTTTCTCTTTAAATGTTCCCTAATTAGCATTTTCTTATTCTTTACAGGTAAGCTTCCTCCTCAACGCCTCTTTTTAATTTTTTTCCCTTGCTCAAGATCGAGATGGCAGAACTCCTACCCATCTCGTTGTAATCTAAGGCGAAGGTGGAAATGATCCTATAGATCGACAGAAACTGGGAAGAGCTTTCTATGTAAACAGGTTTTTTATTTTTGTAGTTTCTTTGTAGTTCTTTGTTTATATTTTTACTGGTCTTAAGTTTTAATATTGGTTTTGCTTTTCTGATCATAGGTTTTTGTTTTAGTTTAGGTTAGGTTTGGATTTTTAGTTTAGATTTTTATTGATCTAAACCTTTGGGTTTTAGTTGTTTTCAAGTAGTTGGGTTTTTGTTTTTTACAGATTTAGGGTTTTCCTAGGTTTTTTTGTGGATTTTGTATTTAGGAGATAGTTATGTGACTCTCGCTTAATTGTCTTACGAATTCGGATATATCATGGCTTCTAATTGTTTCAGGAACTTCCTTAAAAGTGGTATTTGCATGCGTAATCATTTATGTTATTATTAGATATTGGAATCTGATATTTAGATAAATCTATTGAAACTTCATTTTTTTAGTGGAGTAGAAAATTCATTTTACTACTGAACTTGCACCTTAAAAGATTTGGGAAAATTGGGTTTTCTTCAAATTGAATTTCTATTGGAGTTGGCACTGTTTATACTTATTCTCTTTGATATTTTATGCTATAGCCACGTTAGGTGCATGCATGATTTTTCTACTTTCAAGTCAGCCATATGCTTACAATATTGAATACTGAATTTACAGCTTGCTATTTTAATAGTTTTTGAGGATTAATGCTAGAATTTTTGTTATTTTGTGCAGCTGTTTTTATAATTTTTAAGGTTTTAATATGGATCTAGGTTTTGGGTTTTCCTAATCATAGGGTTTTTTCTGGATTTTGAATATGTGATTTAAATTTAGTTTTACAGATTGTTTATTTTTTTAATTTTTACCTTTTTTTTTAAATTTTTTTGACCTTCACTATTCAATCTGTTTTGTACGTAATTTTGCATTTCTTTGTGTGTTTGTTGGTAGGTTAATATTTTTTTTAGGATTAATGCTACAATTTTTGTTATTTTGTGCAGCTATTATAGGTTATTTTGTGCAACTATTTTTATAATTTTAAAGGTCCAAAAATATTTTTATTCTGGGCCTTCGTCCACAAAGGTGTGGGGTTTGGTAATCCATATTCATACCAACAACCTATATATGGTTGGTTCTTCTCCATGTTTCGTATTACAACCTTCAATGAGTTCTTTTAAAATCTCTCTCATCTTTTGCTTTCTTTTATGTGATTTCTCAAACAATTACTATTACTAAAGAAAAAAAATTAACCTCATATTTTTAACATCCATTTGGAGCCATTTAGTTTACCATTGAACTATCAACCACAATTACGCTTGAAGATTTGTAAGGCACATTGTAATACTATTGTGTTATAATAATGGTAATAATAGTGTTAATTAAACGAAAAATTAGTAGGACTATTCCTCTTCATGGGCTTCGGAGATAGTATTTTGTGTCCGACATATGTTGTGAATATTAGGCTGAAGCCCATTATATGAAATGCTTAAAACACAATCAATTAAATATCCACAAGACAATGTTCATGTCATGGTAGTTAAATATGATAGCTACAATTGTATAAAAGTACAGTATTTATATCTATGCTAAAGTAACGGATATTCAAAAAAAAAATATGTTTGTGGGGTTTAGACATTTCTAAGATTTCTTTTGGTATATACATAATAAAGTTAACATCAAATTAGATAGTTTGTTTGTGGTTTTTATTGTATAGACAAGCAAGCTATTGAGTTAGGGTGGTTTAGGATTTTTCAGATTCCAGGATGGTGCTATTTATATCTCAGACCCGTACGTCTGGCATAGTAGTTCTCTTCCTAGCAGAACATATTGAATAATAAAGAAAAAAAAAATAGTGAAACCTAGATCTATAAAAAATGTAGATCAGTAAAAAATATTAGAAAGAATGAAGAAGAAGAGGCATAATTACCTCAGTTAGAAATTATGCACAAATTTATAAAAAAAAAAGAAACTATGCACAAACCCTAACCTCTAATTGAAAGAACTATCAAAACTCGCAAGTAATTAAGGAAGAAATAAAGACAGCAAAATTTTCTTACAAATTGAGAGTTCACAAAAATTTTACCACTTTTTTTTATCATCAAAACTGAAAATCATGAAACTAAATTCTGCCCCTCTTTGAGACCCAAAAGTATATTATTAAAATCCAAAAAGATGAACAGAATTAGTTTCAACGATCATCACACAATATGAAGATGAAGTCTAAATAACAGAAGAAATCAATAATTTTAAGTTCCTTTCAACTATGAAGAAATTATCCAACATAAAATTCTGATATAGAAACTAAAATTGTTCCTCAAGTAATAACAGAGTATAGAAAACTAAAAACCTATTTTTTCTTCAAAAAACCCTAGAAATCGAAGAAAGAAAAAGTTGAAGTTGGTAAGAAAGGATGAAATCAATTTACCTTAAAACGAATTCAAAGATACGATTGATTAGTTCACGTCGTAGAAGAAGATGAAAAGTATTTTACAGATCATCGGTGGCGCCTTAAGATGTTTCACCAGAGCCGAAACCGCACCACCATCAACAATAATATTCACTACTTCTACTGCCAAAATCAAATAAAAAACCTAAGTTTCCAAAAAACCGACGAAATGTAAAGATCAAAACTTAGAAACTAAAGGAAATTAACAAAGAGAGAGAGAGAGATCGGGATGATTTAAGGTACCATTTTTGGCGAGTGAGAAAGTGGTGTTAAGGATATCAACTTGAGTAGTAACTTCGGATGCTAGGGCTAGATTGGTGTCAGGAGAGAGAGGGGAGCGAGAGGGTTAGGAGAGAGAGAAGAGAAAGGAGACATGAAGACTATAAATCATCTTGTTCCTCACGTCTCTTTGGACCGTAGTAAAGGTTTCTTCTATTACTTTTTAACCTACAAAAAAAACGCAGTAGAACCTGCAAAAATCCAACATCGGATATGTAGGAGACCTCCAAGAAAATGAAAAAAAAAACAAATTAAAATTTCAGAACAGCCCACAAATGCTTACACAAGAAGACTGAGATGGGCGTGGTTGAGAGAGTAATGTGGCAGGGTGGGACCCACCAATTTTCTCCTTTTAAAAGTATTATTAGGGAGTTTTAAACTTATGTGGCAGTGGGATCCACCATGCCACATAAGCATCTGGCATTTGTTGTGTAAAAGGGTTGGACCAAAAAGAAGCACTCTTAGACCTCACTTTAGTAGTCAATGAAAGTAGATGTTGACAGTTAAACCCTCCATCAGAATTTTAATAGAATCAAAGCGTGATTTTCATCGGTTCTTCGGAGTAGTTGCAGAATTAGATCCTACTGGTAATCTCGTAGTTTAGAGAACAAAATTAATAAGAAAGAGATGAGAAAGAGGGATTTGAGAGGGTATTTAATTAATTTAGTACTCTCTTTGAATCCAATTCATAGATTGAGTTCCAGCTCTCGCACACCACGTTCTTCCTTTGATTTTTTCATATGCATGTTACACCATGCATGTGAAGAACATAGATCCAGGAAACACTGAACCTATAATGTCGTTAATTAGTTCAAAAGGTATCATTAACTATAATTATCATGACCTAAATTAATCTCAGTATAAAAAATATTAACATAAAAATATGGAATATTTATATAATTTACATGCACTTCTCCTTCGAATTTTCTTTTTAAATAGTTAATATATAATCTTCTTTTACTGCTGTTTATTTTGCAAATCTCATCCTTAACAACGAAAAAATAGAAGTATTTTCAACTGCTTCATATTTGATTAGATTACGGCGGGAAAACTTGTCTTTGACTTCTTATTTTTCTTTGATTTTTTAATTGCAATTAACAATTTCTTCTTCCTCGGTTTGACTGACTCAACCACAATCTTTCTAGATGTTGATAGTATGTAAAAGAAAAATCAACCCAAATTCTTTGATGATCTGCATATATGGTGAAAAAATATATTTACCTAAAATTAACCCTTAATTAGATCATCGCATGTGGACCCCTGTAGTAAGGATAGTCATCGATCAACATGAAAACATGAATGATGAAGAAGAAGAATTAAAAACAGGAAAAAAAAGGACCAAAAAACCAAATCTTCCAAAACAACAATTCCAAAAATGAACTTGCATGCAAGAGACAGAACATCAGTTAAGTCTTGATAGATAACCAAGTTATTTCGATCACAATCAAAAGCCAAAGAATTAAAAAATAAATACTAAAATATCAATATGATGTGTGTTTCAAATCACAACTTTTATAAACTTTTCCATTGCAGAAGAAGATGAATTATGCAAAGAAAGTATGAGAGGGGAGAGATGAAGAGCACCGGCATTTAGTTGCGGGATACGGTGCAAATTAAGCGGCGCAAAGTTAATTAGTTGGGTAACAATTAAAAAGTTGGCAGTTATCAAATAAGTAATGTTATTATACGCTGCAATTTTAACCGGTGCAAAGTTGAAAGTTACTCCTCGAGGTTTGTGTTGTGATTTAGTAGGTGAAGATGTACATTTTGGTAAAGAAAATGGTTGAGTAGAGTTAGGATTTGATAAGGTGTGTTTGTTGGTGATGACCATACGTGAAAAAATTTTGGAGACAAAAAAAAATGGTTGAGGGAGTGATGATGTGGCATTATATATGTTGAGAAAAGCTATTAGAGAAATATGGAAGCGCCACGTGTCAGACTTCAATTATAATATAATAAAGATTCGATTTGGTTATTGAACTAACCAAAACCCGAACCTATTAAAAGGAGTGGGTTCCAGTTCTTGTCAATTATGGTTCCAATATTGATGTAAATAATATTTGCGGAAGCGTAAAAACTCTCTTAACTCAACATGATTTCTACTAATCAAAATATATATTCAATATAATCTGCCTTACAATAAGGGGCAGCAGCCATTATTTATAGGCTATAATGTTTTGCCAATCAAGTAAACTCTAAAAGGAATCCTAAACCTAAAAGGAAGCAAATAACACCTCCTAATAAAATAAGAAACTAAATAAAAGAGACCTAATTTAATTAGAAAGTAAATATTAAACTAACTAAAACTAGAAATCCTAAAAATAAAAGAGATAAAATAGGAAATAAAGAGGAACGTGTGCTGGACACGTGACTATGCCTATGCGCCTGCATCATACTTCCCCGCTTGAAAGGGAACTCGTCCTCGAGAGATAGTCTTGATAAACGCTGTAAAAATCAGGATCAAGATGTTGTAACATTGTATCAGAGATCCAAGCGCCTTCCTCAATAGGACGTTGCCACCATTTGACAAAATAACGGTTCGGAGGACCAGAACGACCAGATGTGGAGCGAGAGTCAATAACTCCTTCAATGCGAGAAGAATCCGGAGGAGCGTGAGAGGAGGGAAGCGGAATAAGCGGAACATGGTCTCCACGATAAGGGCTGAGATTTGCAACATTGAAGGTCTTATGCAAACGAAACTCAGGTGGTAAATCCAACTCATATGCGTTGTCACCACAGCAACGGGTGATCGGAAAAGGACCATACTTCCGCATCATCAATTTGTGAGGAACACCAGGACGTTGTTCCTTTCGTAAATAAAGCATGACGAGATCACCAACCTGGAAAACCACCTCTCGACGATGAGCATCCACACCGGACTTGTACTTGGCATAAGACGATTCGAGGCGTTTTTTCACATCGTCATAAATTCCTGCAAAACGTAAGGCAAAGTCTTCTGCAAAAGGGCTGGTCGGAGACTGAGGAGGTATAGGTGCTAGGTCCAGAGGCAACGTTGGAGAGAACCCATGCACAATCTGGAATGGAGATTTTCCAGTGGAACGATTCACTGCATTATTATATGCAAACTCGGCCTGGACAACAACAAAATCCCAATCTTTTGGATTTTCACCTGCTAAACATCGTAGAAGATCACCCAAAGTCCGATTAACCACTTCTGTTTGTCCATCGGTTTGAGGGTGGAATGCAGTAGAAAATTTCAGCTTACACTTCAACAAACCCCACAAAGTCCGCCAAAAATGTCCTGTGAAACGAACATCTCTGTCCGACACAATTGATTTGGGAACGCCATGCAGCCTAACAATCTCACGGAAATACAGCTTAGCTACCAGAGCAGCATCTGTTGTGCGGCGACAAGGAAGAAAGTGCGCCATTTTGGAAAACCTATCCACAACCACCAAAATGGAATCGTGTCCTTTAGGCGAGCGTGGCAAACCTAAGACAAAATCCATAGATACATCCGACCAGGGTCTCTCTGGAATTGGCAGCGGTTTATATAACCCCGCATTAGTTTTCTTTCCTTTAGCAGTCTGGCATGTATAACAACTGCTGATGAAAATATTTGTGTCTCGGCGCATGCTAGGCCAATAGAACCGCTCTCTCAAGGCTGCCAAAGTACGGACAACTCCACAATGTCCTGCAAGACCTCCTGAATGAAGTTCAGAAATTAACCACTCCCGAATGGAGGATTCTGGGATACACAAAGCTGCTCCTCGAAATAAAAATCCATCTTGCAATAAATAATCACCTGTGATTCCTTGATTGTCAAGACAATCCTTATAAATTTTCCCAAAATAAGGGTCCACTGGGTAGAGATCTTTTACCTCATCAAAGCCAAAAAGAGAAGTTCGAAGAGCAACCAATTGATGGGCTCTTCGACTGAGAGCGTCTGCAACTTTATTTTCTGTCCCTGGTTGGTGCTGCAAGTGGAATGTATAGCCCTGTAAAAAGTTGATCCACTTTGCTTGTCTGTTATCGACCTTGGCCTGGCTATTCATGAATCGTAAGGCGTCATGGTCTGATTTGATAATGAACGCATTGTGAAGAAGATAATGTCGCCAATGCTTCAAAGCTTGTACCACTGCAAATAGTTCCAGTTCATATGTTGAATACCGTAGCTGTGCCCCTGTCAACTTTTGACTGAAAAATGCAACTGGTTTTCCATTCTGGCTGAGTACTGCCCCCAACCCTGTTTTACATGCATCACAAGCTACTTCAAAAGGTTGATCAAAGTCAGGAATGGCCAAAACTGGAGCCTCTGTCATCTTAACTTTAATAAGTTGAAATGCCTCTTCGGCCTCTGTAGTCCATTCGAAAGGGGTATCTCCCATCAAGGCCGTGATGGGAGTCATAATGGTACTAAATCCCTGTATAAACCTGCGATAAAAACTAGCCAAACCATGAAAACTACGTACCTGAGTAGTACTGGTTGGTGTTGGCCAATTAACGATTGCTTGGATTTTGCTACTATCAACTCTAATCCCATCAGCAGAAACAACATATCCCAAAAATGTCACGGAAGACAGCATAAAAGAGCACTTCTTTAGCTGTAAATTCAGTTTAGCCTTTCTCAGGGCTTCAAACACTTTTCTAACATGTTGTAAGTGTTCTTCCTCACTCTTACTATAAATCAAAATGTCATCAAAATATACTACAACAAAATCATTCAAAAACGGTTTCAATACCTGATTCATCAATCTCATAAAGGTGGAAGGAGCATTAGAAAGCCCAAATGGCATAACCAACCATTCGTAAAGTCCCTCTTTCGTTTTAAAAGCCGTCTTCCACTCATCTCCAGGTCTGATGCGAATTTGATGATATCCACTACGTAGATCAAGTTTGGAAAAAACGCGGGCTCCGTGTAAGGAATCTAGCATGTCTTCAAGTCGTGGAATTGGGAACCGATATTTAACCGTTATTTTGTTGATTGCTCGACTATCAACACACATCCGCCAACTCCCATCTTTTTTTGGAGTTAGTAACGCGGGAACAGCACAAGGCGACATGCTTTCTCGCAAAAATCCCTTGTTGAAGAGTTCAGTTACCTGCCTTTGTAACTCGGCATGCTCTGCAGGTGGCATCCTATAATGAGGCAAATTTGGGAGAGAAGCTCCCGGGACAAAATCAATTGCGTGTTGAATGTCACGCATCGGAGGGAGTTTTCCCTCTTCCTGCTCCAAGCAAATATCCTCAAAACTGTCCAACAACGACTTGATCGCTTGTGGGACTGGTGTCGGATCTACCGAAAAGGTATCCACAACAGCAAAAAAAACTCCACAATCTTCGCTTTCCGTTAAGAATGATTCGTGAGTCACTAACTTTGCTGTTTTAACAGGTGAAGGTGAAGGAAAATTAATTCGCAAAGGTTGTAATTTAATCTTCTCACCTTTGTATTTAAACAAATATTCATTGTTCCTACCATCATGCCAGCTACTATGATCGAACTGCCAGGGTCTGCCCAATAACAAATGGCAGACATCCATCGGCACAACTGTACACCAAACTTCATCCGTGTATTTCCCAATGGTAAAAGGAACCAAACACTTCTTATTGGGCCTAATCGAGCCTCCTTTCGTCAACCATTGAATCCTACAAGATTCAGTTAAAGGTTCAACTGTTAACCCTAGTTTTTCCACCATCTCTTGCGCCACCAAGTTGTCACTTGAACCTCCATCAATAATGACAGAACACAATTTTCCTTTAGAGATGCAACGAGTACGAAAAATACTGTTTCTTAACCAGATTTTTTGATCATTTATTGTTTCTTGGTTGAGTAAAACATACCTTCTCTCCTTCTCCTCACAACTAGAGGCTGAAAATTCTTCTTCCGGGGTTTCGTTTGCCCTAATAAAGACTTCCCTTCTGCTGTACGTCGCAGAAACTAGGGTTTGTTGAACCCTTTCAATATCGTTAGGGTTTTTAATCCCTAAAACTCGCTGTCTTGTGCTGGTGCTGTTCGTCGCACTTCTTCTTCTGTTGTTCAACCCTTTTCTTGCGTTACGGTTTCCATTCAATCGATCTCCATCGATTTCTCGATTTCTTCAAATCCCGGAGCCAACCTGGCTCTGATACCAAAATTGATGTAAATAATATTTGCGGAAGCGTAAAAACTCTCTTAACTCAACATGATTTCTACTAATCAAAATATATATTCAATATAATCTGCCTTACAATAAGGGGCAGCAGCCATTATTTATAGGCTATAATGTCTTGCCAATCAAGTAAACTCTAAAAGGAATCCTAAACCTAAAAGGAAGCAAATAACACCTCCTAATAAAATAAGAAACTAAATAAAAGAGACCTAATTTAATTAGAAAGTAAATATTAAACTAACTAAAACTAGAAATCCTAAAAATAAAAGAGATAAAATAGGAAATAAAGAGGAACATGTGCTGGACACGTGACTATGCCTATGCGCCTGCATCAAATATACTCAACTAGGTGGAACCAAAACTAGTTAGAATTTAAATCAATTTTTATAGGGGTTAAAAGTTCTACATCTTGATAATATTTCTTTGTATCATCTTCGTGTGAATTCCACGAGAAAAAAGGAGGCTATTGAAAAGGACTTGTAAAAAAACAAAAATAATAAGAAAACCAGATTAAAATTTTTTTTATTAAAAACTCTATACCTTTGACCAAAAAATGATAAGACAGAATTACCCCTGTATGAGCATTAAAGAAAATAAAGCATGTGTATAAATAACATACATGTACAAAAATCAATCCATTTGGACAAACCTAACAAAAAAAATTAGACATTTGAAAATATTTTGTTGATCAAGCACTCCGAAAATATGGAACCCTACTCCAAAAATTCAAGAACCGCGCTCCCAAGAAACACGAACCTCAGATCGAAGGCTGTCACACCCTGATTTTCGGTACTCTAAATCTGACCCGATTCGCCGAGTCCGAAAACTAAGGCGTGAGGAATGTAATAGAAGTGTAAGTAAATATATCGAATAAAACTCATTTACTTTACTTTTGAAAGACAATGAATTTAAAAATATTTTACTAATGGTCTACTTTAGTCAACATTGGTTACCTTAAGGTTAGGTACAAGTCAACTAAGTCCAAGTAAAGGTCAACTTAAGTCTCCAGATAAGTCAAAGTCAATTCAAGTCAACCAATATTTAGGTCAATGCCCATTGACTCGTTAAAATCTGTCCAAGTCAAAGAAAGATAAAAATGTAATGTTTAAAAATAATTTTTGTGTCAACTGTATACAATCGAGTAAAATAGAAATATCTGCTTAACCGTAAATTCGAATTTTATAAATAAATTCATTCTAAAAATTAGATTCATAGATCTACAATTTCACCAGAAATAGCCCGAGGCCAATTCTGATCATAAAGGGCCCAAATATGCATCCGAAGTACTGATACGGACGTGTAAAAACTCAGAAAATATAATTTCAACTTTTTAACAATATTTGCAAAATCTAACTTTGAAGAGATATTACTCTCTAACCCAAAATTCGAAATACGTGTTATAATACCATTTTGAAAAGAAAAAATTGAGAGCTATAATTTTGTTAGAAATAGACTCGGCTCAATTTTGAACGAAACATGTCCAAAAATACCGTTTTGTAAATCTGACAATATGAATTATGGGAATTATACAATTTCGTATAAAACCTAATTAATTTAATTATTTATGACGAAAACTAAATGTAAATTAATACATCAAATAACCTTTATCCCAAATGATAGAATAGTAGTTAAATCCATCAGCTACATTTATACAAATTTGATAACACAAGCTATCTGCTTCTTAATCTGTACATCTTTAAATCCTTCACCCTCAACATAACCTGTGGGGGGAATTTAGGGGTGAGTAAAACTCAGTAGGTACAAACTATCCAAAAATATTAGATTTGAAACATGCAAAAATTACCATATTAATGCATCAAAAGGAGATTGTTTTTTTAAAATAATTAACCATTATTTTATGTCCATTACATCGGTTTCCACCATCTCCTCAAGTCGGAAATCAACGGTACCTGCATGTGTTATGAGGGTCTCCCATTACCGATACCATCTAAATTTATTTTTAATCTAGATAACAAGTTATTAATAAACTTCATTTAATTCATTTTTTTTATGAATAAAACCTCAACCCTTGCATTAAATAAATAAATTAAACCATGCAAGATAAATACATTTCATATGCATTTTCATAACAAAAACATAAAATAAAATTTTGTTTATAGTAGGGATCCCACATACCTTATTCGCTATTTGCCGAATCCAATGGTGTAGATCATTGAATTTCCATAACCTTGTTGATATTTGTAATATCAACAATATGAAATTAATTTGGGTAAAATATATAAAATAAAAATAATATATAGAGATGTTTAGAGAGTTGAGGGAGAAAGAGAGAAGGAGTGAATTAAAATGAGGGAGGAAGGGGGTTTATAAAGGAAAAATCTTAGATTTTTTTTTTATTATTTCTTTTAAAAAATATTTTTTAATTTAATATAAAAATATTATTGTTGGGTGCTGCTACAGTAGATGACGGCTATACTGTAGCAGCAGCCCACGTTTTTAATTAATTAATTTGTTTTTTTAGAAAAACTCTAGTAAAGTATACTATATGTTTCCATGCAATTTACAATTCATGTACTAAATTTTATTTTTATTTTAAATCACTATACCCAAATAGGCATATTTAAACTTGGTTCAAATATAAACTTCATATACTAAAATTTCAGGGTATTACATCTCCCCTCAACAAAAGGAATCAGGAGACAGCGGGAACTCCGGAGTGCGCATACTCGAACTCTCTCCCTGTAAGAGTGAGTGAGTGTCGTGCTCAGGCGGTGCAAAACCATTGCGCCACAATTATCTAGATAGGATTTTAGAGATAGAATCATCTAGAGAGAAATTTGGTAGCCTCCATCTCCAACATTTAGGGTTTTCAAGTTCTAGAGAGTTAAAGCTCACCACTCTATGTGTGATACTCTAGAGATATTCTCTTAGGATTTTTATTCTTGCTAGAACTTAGAACACACTTCTAGCATGAGAACCCATTTGTGTTGAAGAACTTCCAACCTTCAAACACACCATAGTCTCGAGGTATTTCCATTAGGTTTTCCCCATCAATAAAAATCATTTGTGTCGATTTTGTATGAATAATTTTTGTACGAAATTGAAATATTTGATTCTCCTCAATTTCTGCTATGTGATAATCAAATAAGTATGTCAATGCTCGTGTGAATCGGTTTCTACTTCTTGTATTTAAGTTTTTAATTGGTAGTTATTGAAAGGTCCATGTTTTATGTTTGTCGAATTTCGTGTCAAAAATTAAACTCAAGATGATCTCTTGTAATTCTGAGTTAGAGTTTAGTGAGTCTCGGTTCACTTCGGTTGAAAGAGAAGAAATCTACAAAGACTCCGAAGAACTCAACTCACCACCGGAAGACAT
>MVGT01000569.1:15318-31692 GCA_002174775.1 Macleaya cordata
ATTGACATAAATCATAATAGTAAAATTGAAGTCACATAGTTCACAAATCCATGAGAAACATTTTATAAGACATGATATATGATCAAGCATGCATTGTTTCCATATTAAAATCAGTTTCTCAATGTTTTCTTCATAACATCAGTTTGTTGTTATCCATGAATTTCATGCCATGCTTTGCATACAAGGGTACATATATAACAGTTCAAAACATGCATTTAAAAGGTTGGGTGCTATTAAGACTAATTGACCACCTACCTCTAGCGGTACAGGATCTGATCCTCCTCACCCAGAGAGTCAGCAACGCCCTGCTCACCAACTGGACAAAGAAACGAAAGACAGAATTAGGTTCTAGTACTTAGAACCAAAAATCAAATAGATAAAAGAGGGACAATAAGAATTTAAAATCAAGAAACATCAAACGACTTAGAGTACTACTCTAAACCTCAACAGTTGGTAGGATTAGTACTACTACTTCAACCGTCTCAAAACGACCCATTTCTACCAGAAGATAAGATAAGATATCACATAGAGCCTCAAATAAGGTGAACTTCATCATTGCTCTTCTAATGAAATAGAATTCCTCAAAAATAGCACAAAAGACAACCTATCCCAAAAATCTTATCTTCAGTTTAAGATTGATCCCCGTAGTCTTCCACATGCTAGTTCCATCAAAATAACTTAGATTCATAATCCACTATCATTAAGCTAAACTTCATATGAATCTTCAAATTTCACACACACCATCCTCATCAAATTTCTAGACCTAACTCAAGGTTCCATTGGGACCATTAAAATCCCCAAACTCTAAGTAAGGTGAAGCTTCAACTCTAACCATCGTTAATAGTCCCATGAATACTTAAAACAATCCCCAACTTCATCCTAGTTTTAAAATCTATACCCACCAATACGATGTAAGATTTTGTTTTTTTTTTACATTCTTCACAACCAAGCACCACCTAATTCATTTATCTTGAACATAAAATTTCTTTTCTATCGACATTCACAAGCTATACAAAGAAAAATCACCATAATCTCAACAAATTTTAAATCTCCACTTGCATGCATCAAAATGGGGGTAATTAGATCATAAAAACCCATATATTCACATAAAATCTTCAACCCATCCATCTAACAATTTCTAAGGCATAACAAAATTTCATTTTCTTCAAAAACCCCAATTTACATCACAAAAATTTCAAGATCTACAATATTTAGGTGCTGATTTCTCATCTTAACACAAAAATATTAGCCCATCTCATCCCCTCTTCCACCATTAAGCTCTAAAATTCCAAGATCTACACTAGCATGCATGTTGAACAACAAAAAACTAAGTCATTAGCTCAGAAATTCAGCTGAAATGGGAGTGAAATAGTGAGGAAAACTTACCCAAAGAGCAATCCCTTTCTTCCTCTTCTCCTTTCTCCTCCTTCTTCCTTCTCCTTCTTCCTTCTTCTTCCTTCTTCCTTTTTTTCTTCTTCTTCTTCCTTCTTCTTCCTTCTTTTTCTTCTTCCCCTCAGTTGGTCGGTAGCTGCTGTCGCCGGCAGCAGCTGCTCTCTTCCGGCGAGGACAACAGCTGCTGCTGCTGCTGCTGTCTTCTTCTTCTTTCTTCAGCTCTCTCCCTCTCTCTCTCTCTCGATCCTTCTCTCTGCTCTCTCTCTCTCACTCTCTCACTGATCTCCCACAGTTCCTCTCTCTCACTCTTTCTCAGTCTTCTGTTCCTCGCGATCTCTCTCTCACTCCCTCTCTCAAAGTCTCTCTTTTATTCTCTCTCTTATTCTCTTCTTTCTTTTCTTTACTTCTTTTTTTTGCTTTTATTGTTTTGCTCATAATATTGCTATTGCTACTATTAATATTAGTATATCCCCCCCCTTTTTTTTTGTTGCACAAATTATTGTTATCACTACTATTAATATTGTTAGTAGACTTTTTTGTTATTATTTGGGTTTCACACTAGTAATAGTGTTTGCTATAGATTTCTAATCTTGAATCAAATACTATTATAAAACTGATGATGATGCTTGTGTGAGAATATGCTTATATGTAGATGATATGCTTATCTTTGGGACTAATCTAGTTTGTGCAGAGGAAACTAAAAACTTTCTAGCTTCTAGTTTTGACATAAAAAACTTGAGAGAGGCTGATGTGATCTTAGGAATTGAAATTCTAAGAAGAGAGAATGGCTATGTTTTGACTCAAAATCATTACATAGAAAAGATACTTAACAAGTATAAGTATTTGGAAGAAAAACCAATCTCTACTTTAGTAGATCCAAATGTTAAATTAGAAAATAACACTGGAAGGTGTTTTCATCAACTTAAATATGCTAGTGTCATTAGGAGTCTTATGTATGCAATGCATTGCATTAGACCAGACATAGCATATGCTGTGGGTTTGTTGTGTCGTTTCACAAGTAACCCAGGGAGAAAACACTGGAATGCTATCTCTAGAGTTCTCAGATATCTAAAAGGTACTATAAACTATGGTTTATATTATCATAGTTATCCCGTTATATTAGAAGGATATAGCGATGCAAGTTGGAACAATATTGAGTCCAAATCTAAATCCACTACAGGATGGATTTTTACTTTAGGAGGGGCTGTTGTATCTTGGGGATCCAAGAAACAGACTTGCATTTTTGACTCAACTATGTTGGCAGAAATGATAGTTTTGGCTGATGCTTGTCAAGAAGCAGAATGGTTAAGGAACCTTGTAGTGGATATACAACTTTGGAAGAAGCCTACTCCAACAATCATGCTTAACTGTGATAGGCAAGCAACTTTGTATAGGGTGTCTAGCAAGACTTATAATGGTAAGTCAAGACACATAAGTCTAAGACACCAATATCTAAGGCAATTACTCAAAAATACCTTTGACTGTGTGGAGTCAAACAAGAACCTAGTGGATCCATTAACAAAAGGTTTGTCAGAATGATCTCTATGACTTCTAAGGGAATGGGACTTGTGTCTACTGAATTAAATCAATTACCCTTGATGGGAACCCAACCTATATTTTGAAAAAGTCAAAGTTCAATGGGTACAAACAAGTCAAGGAGTGGTTATGGAAAACACTAGAATTATAACTTTTCCATTCTAAAATTCTAGTGTTGGGTTCCTACATGATAGAGGATAGATACATATCCTTAATAAATCAAAAATCTTAAGTAGTGACTCACATGATCACTTCATGTGGACTTACCTATAAAAGTGAAGAAATCAGGCCGTTTCTATGAGAACTAAACATTCTCTAAAGAATTTATGAAACCAGGATATATGCACATGGCCATTAATGTGCTGGGTAATAAGAATACTCTACAAATGAAGCAAGTATGTGTGATAGTTCTGGCTTATCCTTACGAGCCCTTGGTTCAAGATCTGTTCACACAATGCTTGGATAAAGCTTTGAGTAGTTTGTACTAAGTGAAAGTTCAAGTCCTGAAGACACTTATCATTTATGTACGAGTTTCGCGATAATGCCAAATTGATCTCTTTAGTATTCTCTATCGTTGTAAGAACTACGAAGGCTTGATCCCATTTGGGTACGTAGGTAATCACTTTAAGTGCTGCAGCTATTCCTTATTTATATTATGTATTATTTTTCAAAACTTATATCCATTTTGAAAATGGTGGGAGATTGTTATAAAATTTCCAAAATAGTTTTAGGTTGGGTTTGATGCTTTAACTCTTCTTTGGTTTAGTCCCACATTGCTTGGGAGATATGAAATGTTGAGGTATATAAGTGACTACACTTATTAGAGTTTATCTTTTAAGTGTTGGGTCCTCAATAGAATTGATAAGGTGGTGCAAAACACCATCGTACATGCGCACACGCACGCGCAGGTGCGTGTGCGAAAGTGCGATTGGGCGTTTAGGGCGCATCGGGCGCTTTAGTAGCGCACTTTGCACTTTGCACTTTACACGTGCGCATCGTCCCTAGGAGTGATTGAAGCCTTAATCTTTTCCAAAAATAAGGTGGTGTCACTGTAGTATCGATACCAATTGGTATCAACCTAAGAGAGTCGATAGATGAGGTCAGTATCGATACTGACTTGTGACTGGTGGCCATCAGATCACGTTAGTATTGATACCCACTCATACTAGTATCGATGCTATGGCCATCTCTAGTCATTGTTATGAGTTAGTATCGATACCCATTCAGTGGGTATCGATACCCACTCGCACCAGTTTAGAAAAGTCACCATTTTTTTCCCGAAATGGTGCTTCTAAGGCTATATGTAGATGGTTTCTTGGCCATTCTTAACACACTTCGAATTTCTAAGTAAACCAAAGCAAAGTTAGAGTATTTTGGCATTATCAGAGATCAAAAAGAGTGTTCTTGAAGTTGTGATCGAATCTTGTACATTCGAACTCTGAAATCCTATGGTTAGACTCTATTGTATCCTGAGAACATATTTCGAACTACCCTGGTGTAATTATAAGGGCGAAATATATAATTTTCAAATATGGGTTTTTGTATAAAAGATAAAAGTTTGTATAGTAAATGGTATTTAGCAGCTATAAAAGTGGTTTTTTGACAATTTCCTATTTAATTAATTAAGTGCTGACAACCTTAAAAAGCTAACAAGAAATACTTTAATATAGGGCCCAAAGATAAATAATTTGCCTTTTTTACATTTTAAATCATTTTATTTACTAGCATACGACTGGACAATCAACGTAGTCAATGGTTAAAAAGGACTAAAACTCTTAAGTGAGCAAACTTGGGACCTAAACTCAAATTTCACAAAAATATATACGAACTAAAGTCTAATTCACCCTTTATTTTGGATGCTGAAATGAACAAATGAAAAAGTGACAAGGCATCTAAATTATGAGGGCAAAATGTTTTGGACAAGAGCAATCGACCAATAAGATACAGTCTATCTTTTGTCGGTCAACCCTAGACTAGCACCCCTTTCCAACTTATTTAAAAGGGTTAGTTTATGTAAGAGCTACATAATAGGTGATATTAGGGTTTGGGTCCTGCGTATGTCCACCTTTGAGTTTAGGTTCTAGATTGACAGCGACTCAATTGACCGTCCAAAAAGTGATGGAAATGTTGAAGGACCTCGCTAACATGATGGGAATGCCCTTAATTTTTTTTGGAAAATGTAAAAAAAGTCCCTAAAAAAAAAGTCATTGTGATTTTAATCCTTTCTTATAAATTTAGTCCTTAGTTTTGGACATAAAAGTCATAAAAGTAGGGACTAAATTTATAAAACAAGGACTAAAATCACAATGACTTTTTTTTCAGGGACTTTTTTTAAAAAACCCCAATTTTTTTTAAATGACGAATCCATCCCAACACTAGTTTTCTCCGTTATAAGTCAACTTGCGCGTGCGAGATAGCGTACGGCTCGGATCAAATTTTGCAATCAAACAGCCAGATTGGATCTAGGGTAAGTATAAAGTAAAAAATAGTGGAAAAAATTTCGTTTTATAAGGAGCTTCATAAGAAATTATTGGAGGAGAAGAAAACCCAAGTGGGTTTCTGTTCAAAGGTGGCAATGATTGTAAATATTTAGGACTCGCATGATGCAACTATGATCTACGAAGAGAATTCAATTTGCGATAAGGAGATCCATTAATCCCATTAATTTCAGAGGAATTGCTTCTCCGATTCGAAGAAGGTTCCATTGTTCCTAAGTAACGAAGCTCAGAAGTGGGTGGCATTGATTCTTTTGGAAGATTTTGAGAATTCCCACCAACAAGTTTTTGAGAGTCAGTTGAGTGTTTCACACGGGGCTTATAAAAGAAATGGCAGAGAGTATACATAAAGTGAAAATTCCAAATACAATCACAACTGCAAATTTTTTTGTTGGATTTGCAGGTTATGTTGCGATTAGAACTTGAGGGGACATTTAAAGGTGAAGTAGTTTGGGTCTGATCTAGAATAGGTCCATTAGAGCTTTCTGGTGGTGGTTCTTCTGCTGGTGGAGGTGCAGAAACCGAAAATAATGGCTCATATAGTAATCTTCTATGTATTTCAACACGCAAAACTTGAAATCATGGGTACCCTTTTGAAAGATCTATAATAGAAGGTAGAACTAGTGAGAGAAAGTAGAACAAGAATAGGTTCGATCATTGCTATGTCCTAGCCGTTGGATTCTTTTTAAGTGAAGTCACATGATTTCTTAAGCATGTTAGACAAGTCACGTGGTGACATAAAATTAATGCCGTCATTTTATATTTCTATTTTTTTAAATTTATTTATTTATTTATCACTTTTTGTAGGGTCAACCGAATAAACTGTCAGTCTAGGACCTAGATTCAAAGGTGGACATATAGAGGATTCAACCTTAATATCACCTATTATGTAGGACCTTTGGACAAATTAACTCTATTTAAAACAACCCGGACAAAAACCCTAACTTCTTTTTATTCGACCATACCGCTTCTAAACCCCTTCTTCATTTCTTCTCAGAGAGAGAGATAGAGATAGAGGGACAGAGAAAACCAGATGAAAAGGTTGTTGATCATCCATCCTCCATAGACCAACTTGGCTACTACTTTCATTATAAACCATGTTTTGATTCTAATCATTTTATTATTGTATTAGCTTGAATATCTTTTCTCTTGAAATACAAATGTTAGATTTTAGGGAATTGAAGCTTTAAATTCCACTTGTTTGTGGAATTACTTCAAATGGGAGCCGACCCAAAATATTATACTAGAAGGGTCGGTCCCATGTTTTCTTCCAAGTATACCATACACACACCATTTGAACCCAGATAACTCTCAAATCCGGTCCGACCATAACATATAATCATGCTCTCCCATTTCCCTAAATATCTCATATGCAACTTATTCAATCTCATAATAGCATTCCGTATGTAATAGATTGTTGCATATGGAATCTATAGTTTCATATGCAACTTATTCTTCTCCATAATATCATTCCTTACGTAATAGATTGTTGCATACAGAATGTGTGCGGTCCTATCTATTACGTAAAGGGGGATTTTATGAGATAAAATAAGTTGCACATGAAATATAGGTAACTCAAGCGTTAATTGATGTGCCATGTAACTTTAATGATCGTCGAAGATTAATACATATGGCATTGGATCATACAACGCAAGCAATGGATCAAAATCGCTAAATATGGATTCCATGTTCAAAGATATATTGTATAAGGAATGATATTATGGGACATAATAAGTTGCATATGAAATTATGGATTCCATGTGCAACAATCTATTGCGTAAGGAATGTTATTATGAAATAGAATTAGTTTTATATGAGATATTTGGGGGAAATGGGAGGACATGTTTATATGTCATGGTCAGGTTGGGTTTGAAAGTTATTTGGGTTCAAATGGGCTTACGGTATTGAGAGGGAGGGAGATAATGGGAAGAAAAAAGGGGACTGGCCCTTCTAGTATAATAGTTTGGGCCAGCTCCCATTTGATACAATTCCACAAATAAGTGGAATTTAAACCTTCAATTCCCTAGATTTTATTTTTGAGTTTAATCGAAGGTGAAACGAAGTTCAAAAGTGATGTAAATAATATTGCAGAAGTGTTAAACTCTCTCAAACACAATCGATATTCTCTAACTAATCTTTATTAAAAACATTCTACCAAAGAAGAGGTCGAGAACCTCTTTATACAGGCTATATTGCCTTTACAACCAAGTAATAAAAGAAAAAGGAAACCTATTTCTAAAGCAAACTAAAAAGAACTTCTAATAAAAATATAAAATTAATAATTGCAGTCCTAAATAAACTAGAAAGTAGGTAATTTCCAAAAATAAAAGATCCTAAGATATTCTAGAAGTTCCCCATGATTTAGATTAAGGTTTCATGGGTCATGTGGACCCCACTAGCCTTATGTATATGCATCAAAAAGCTTAGACAAAACTTTTGGAAGATGATATGTTCGCGTTTCTACTGACAAACAAGAAGGGCCATGTTCAATATGCAACACTCGAACATTACCAACTTATTCCATTTTCAGCAGTCGAACGTCATCAGGTCTTTGCAGTAGCCAAACATAAATAACATGTTCATTAAGGTCTTGGAATACATGTACAAAATGTTCGGCTACTGATTGTCAAACATCATCATCTGAAAAATTTTAAACAATGGATGTTCGAACTGTCGATTGCTTTTAACAACACAAGACCTATCTTGTTTGGCCTTTCTATAGAGCTAATATGCCACGAATCTGGATTCTTTTCATTTAATCGAAAACACAAAAAGGCTTAAAAAAAAGGTCAAGTATAGATTCTATTACCTGAAAATAATCTGATTAAGCTTCTTTGGGAGGGTTAGAGAAATCAATACCCTCTCCAAAAGAGTTTTTGAGTACAACTCCTCTATTAATGGTTTTACCTCAAAGAACTCATCTTCCATGATTACTACCTCTGACGACTGAAAAAATGATACTTGTCTAGAGATTGCCAAACAAAAATTCTGGTTAACTGTAGGGGGTGGTGGAGGAACGAAATTTCAAACACTCATTTATGTATTGAGTTTGACCGAATTTGATAGCCCTTATCTATTTTTTGAGACAACTCAAAAGACCAAATTTGACCATGTTCGACAGTTTCCCTTGTCCCTTTTGTGTATGTCAATATCAGTTTCCTTTAGTTTAATTGACCAATTTTAATGTTTTATCAAAGCATAGTTTAGTGTTATCATACGTTTTATGGAGACCCTATGAGTGATATGATGTACCAATAGTAGCTTACACATGACATCACTTGTTCCATTCAACCTTTATGAAAAATACAAAGAGCCTTGATCTTAGATTCAAAATTTCTTATCGGTTTATCTCATCATGAACAAATAACTCACTTGGATCAATAATGCATTTCAACTAAAATCTACCGAGCTAAAATTGATCCAGCGCCGATCTGCTGACGACAATGGATGATGATGATGGCTTTGTTTTTGTCTTCATCTTTCTCTCTCTTTCCCCCTCTCTCTATTCCTTAGATGGTCGCATCTTAGCTCAATCAGTTTGTGGATTTTTACTAAGGTTTTTTTTCCTGTATGTTTATCCCATGTGTTTCTTGCATAATGCAAACCCAAAAGTCTTACAAAATATTAAATAAAAATAACAATTAGCTTCTAATATATTTTCTTAGCTTTCAATAACACTTCTGGTTCCAATTCTCAAATCCTACCAAATAGTTGTGGAAGCAATTTTATTTTAAAACCGAGAATTAATTGAGCCCCAATTTACGCTCGATAAACAGATTAGAGGGGCATTTTGGTATTTTTATATAAGAGGTCATACGTCCGTCTATGGGGAGGGTGGTAATTATTTATCTGTAACACCCGAGATTTTTTACATAGACTTAAGCATGGGCTTAAGGCCCATTGACCCAAAGTAAGCCCAAATAGTGTTAAAAAGGTGTAAACCTAAGGGTAGAAACCTATAAGTATCGGAAACAAGCTTTTGCCAAAAACATCCACAATGCAAGAGTTATATATATGGAGTGTATATAAGTGTAGAAATGAGTTCAAAATGATTTGCGAAATGAGTCTTGCATAAATGTTTTCAAAATGCTTTCAAAATGTTTCATAAATCTCTTTAAGAGAGAGACTAGGGGTTATCCATTAGAAATGAACCATTAAAACCTTAGAAATGAACCTTCGATTTGGAAAATAGGAGAAATTTAATGAAAAATAGGGTTATATTGACCTACATTCAAAGTAGGAGTCAACATACAACTTAGAATAACCTCAAACACTAATCATTTCTAGTAGTTTCTAAAACATAGGAATGCCATGAGTCACCTAGAAATGAAATGAACATAGAAATGAGCATTTCAGAGTTAGAAATATTAGTGAACACTCTAAACTCTAGGATTAAGAAATGATAAATGAAAATGATAGAATAAACCATTAGATTAGGTCCATTTTGAAACATTAAGATTTCATTAGATATGAAATGAGAAATGAAAATAAAAATGAGAAATGAAATGAGGGGAAATGAAATAAAAAATGAAGTTAGCAATGAAACCAGAAATGAAATGAGAGGATGTAGTTTAGTGGAATAAGGAAACTATGGATAAGGGGTGACCAAATGGTGGGTCCCACTTATAAAAAATGTGGGTACAAGGGGCTGCCTTATGTGCCACCTATTTTATAGCAATTAGGTTTCCTAAAACACTAAAACTCTTAATTAAAGATAAATGCTAACTTTTAGTAATTTTTTAAAAAGTGGATAATTACTAATATAGATAATTGTTAGTATATCCTTTAAAATGAAAATATATCCAAAACCTTGGTGAATAAGGAATAAATCTAGACCATTAGATTAGGATTATCTAAAATGTACAAAATCAAAACCATTGAAATAGTTTGCAAACCCTAAAACACTTAGATTTTCTTGTTTATCCATAACTTGTAGTATTTAATTTGAACCGTTGAATGGATTAAGGTTTCGATCCTAGCCATCTAAAATAAATGAAAACTCGAATATGCTAGTGTAAAAATCGTCCATTAATAGGTGGAATCAAAGTAGTTTAAATATTAAAATCAAATTAGAGATAAATAAGAGTTAGAGATAAACTTGGATAGAGATAGACTTAGGATAGGTTTAGGAGTTGAATAAGAGGAGGAATTAGGGGAGGCCGAACCCTATATAAGGGGCCTGGTCTAACTCCCCTCTCCACGCACAAAAACCCAACTTCAAGTTAGAAAAAAAAAAGAATAAAAAAAAAAGAAGAAGAAAAACCCTAGCCTTTAGCCCTAGCCGATTTCTCTCTCTCTCTCTCTCTCTTTTCATTTTCTTCAAACCCAAGTTTGAGGAAGAACAACCATTCAAGTTTTGAAGAAAGCTTGCAGTATTTAAAGCTAAAGTAAGATCGAGTCAAAGCCTCATGGAAATTAAGCGAAAAAGGTAGGGAGAACCACTATCCTAAAACTTTTTTCAAAATTCCCTATTTTCTTAATTATTTTATAAATTCATGTTTTTCAAAGATGTTTTTATAAAACCATATGTTGTTTTTTAAAAGGTTTTCTTGCATAAAAAAAAAGTATTATTTTGGGGTATTGTGTGATCATGAGTGCTTGTTTAAAAAGTACTACGAAGTTAAAGTGGAAGATGAAAGGTTTAAAAGAAACCTTAGTCTGTGTGACGTTGTTTTAGTGATTTAGGCCTTAGTGGCGCTCCGCAAGTGAGGTGAATTATAATACTAAATATATCTAATCGTCAGTTATCTTAGTGACATTGTTTTTGTCTTAATTGACGTTGTCTCCGCAAGAGGTATATCTGGATCCATCCAAAAGTGACGGTGGTTGGCACCCGTAACAGCCATGGCTGGCTCCCGTAATAGCTCTGACGAAAAGTGGAAAGATTACTGTTATTATTTTATATAATATGATGATGTGAGTAAGCATAAATAATGTATATACTACTATCCTATAAGATATGTAAATATATAATGTTGCAGTTGTTTATCTCTTTATAGTTGAGAGTTGTGGTTTTAAAAAATAAACCTATTTTATGTGGCTAACACCAGTCAGTTTTCAAAAACATACATTTGAAAGAACAATCCTAAGTGGTTGGCTATGATTTTGAATGGAAAAATGTGTGAGGTGTTTTAAAGAAAAGACTAGTTTCGAAAGGCATTGTTTGAATGGATTTTTGTGGCAAAAAGCTTTTGGATTTCCAAAAAAGATGTTAGTCATTAACCTATATTTTGGTTGTACCTACCGAGCTTTGCTCATTCTACGTTTTTACCCCCTCCCTACAGGAACATGAAGAAGTACTCGAAGTAGAGCCTAAAGTCTTGAGAAGAGAAAGCTACTTAGAAATACGTACCATTCAGAGAACTTGGACAAGATGATGATTAGAAATAGATCACTTGGGAAATGGGGTTATTATTTATGAAAATGATTTGATTTGTTTTTTATTAGTTTGTTTGATTTATTTTGTTTCATACAATGATGCTTGATGAATACTTGAGACATGGTTTGAATAGCATGACAGTTTGAATAGTTTGAATGATAATGACTTATGATTAATGTTTTGATGATTTCTTTGTGCTATGAATGTTTAATTGATTTTCCACCTTCTGATATATTATTTATTAGACGCTGATGTATAATTCTAGTAAGTTTCACCTTATTCTGAAAATAGGAAGTTAACCTTTCGTCTACCCTTAGTTGGACCTTGTATGTTGGAAAAATCCTGAATTCCTGCATTTGCCCGAGTTTAGCACAATTTCTGTGTAAAACTGTAAAGAATTAGATTCTAGTTAAAACATAGAACCCTTAGTTTTTTGTGTCTAGTTTCCAGAGAACCTAACGCCACCTCAATCTAAATTTTGGTTAGGGAGTAATGGCCTGATCTTCACGACTGATGCAAAACACTAACAACAATTTAAACTTGGGAATTAATTTGTTTCCTTTAGAACTTGAGACTATTAAGTATTTTAAACTTAAGTTGGGAATTTAGAAGAGACGAAACCTAGATGCCCATCGGTTTTACATTATGTTCAATTTGGCAGTAGTTACATTATCCTTCCACCCAAGTCATGCTCCGAGGCCTGGGTCGTGGATTCGACTCAAAAGTGGGTTAGACCATTGGGATTCCGGGGTCGAGGTGTCACATTATCAATAGTATATCTATATAATAAAACACAGTGGTTATAAGACAAAGGACAATCTAGATTTATCTTCTAATAAATCTAGGCCGTTCTTCTAATAAATCTATAAATTAATTCTTGACAAAATTATATTTTTGAAAAGAATTTGTGAAGATCTATAAAATGAGATCTTTCACCAATACCAAAATTTAAAATGAAGAAATATATATTTTATGTATTATGTGTGAATGTAGTGCGAGTGACATATAGTTTGTATGCCTTCGGCATGTCGACAAATGTTGATGCAAAAAAAAAAAGAAAATACAGACTAACAAATTGGTTATAAGAATATAAATAATTGATAAAAAAATCTTCAATCTAGGATAAACACAGCAAGGAAAATAAAATTTAGACGTGGTCTTGATTAATTAAGAAATGAAATTATTATCTAGTTCATAGGGTATATTTGTTGGGTGTATATGATTGATTTAACTACTGTTTGAAAATTGAGACAAGGTCCTTTGATTGGATAACTTATACTAATAAATTTATCTATGTGCGAACCTTACAAATCCTTTTGTTATTGAAGTTGAAATTATTATTCATATTTTATCCCTAGGTTACAATTTACTACGTTTTTGAACTAAGTAACAGATAGTAGGATAGTTAAATTATTGCATGTTTCTTGATTATTTATTTCTAGTTTTTTCTCACAAAATAAGAATTTAGTATGTAAATCACTAATACCAATTCAACTGTTAATCATTGTTGATATTATTAATGGTTAACACGTGAATTGGTACTAGAGATTTACATATTAGCTTCTTACTTTAGCCTACTATCTGTTACTTAATTTAAAAACATAATAAATTCTAATCTAGGTATAGAATGTGAATAAAAAATTTAGACATCAATAACAAAAGGATTTGTAAAGTTAGCACAAGGTTGGCATATAGACAAACTTATTAATATAGGCCATCAAATCAAAGGGCCTCATGTCAATTTTTAAACTATAGTCAAATCAATCATTTACACCCAGCATACACATGTTATAAATTTAATAATAATTTCAGTTCTTAATTACTTATACTAATACTTAAAGCCCAAAAAAGATCAGGAACATTATTATATCAGACGTCGTATCTTTTAAATCAGTTTACAAATTTATGATTCTATTATTCATACTCAACGTTTCAACCTATCAACTTATTTTTACCAAACAAAATATTAAATGAAACTTCATAAATAAGACTAGTTCACGAATTAATCATTCCAAATACACCAATAATTCATGAATCATAAACATCGACAAGTTATGTTTAAGATTTATAAAAATTTTATTTAGTATCTTTAATACAAAAATTAATATACTTATTATTAAGTTTGATATCAAGTTCATATGGTTGTAGGCATTATTTATCAGTTCACATTGGTAGATTGGGCATAAATTACTGATTAACTGCCATGGAGTATGCACCCTCTATGAAGCACATGAGTGCATGACATACATGAACCATAAGTCATCAGCTCTAATAGTAAACTCTTCTAAGTAGATTTTACATTCAACCACAAAATTAGAACCGTTGGATGATACTATTACCACGACCTTAATTGATGATAGATTCACAGGCATCTTCAGGTCATACAACACAATAACACTACCAACACCATCATTACCACCATCGTTTCGGAAGATCCAACCTAAATCGCCACCACACAATATATGTTTGTGGTTATATCAATCTCAACGATCACAATAGGAAGTAGCCAAAGTCTGGTATTGAATTTCGATGATGCAACCTACAAAAAAGGTTAAGATGTATGGGATCATGTTCATTTGCCTTTCCAAAAGCTGAGAAAGTATTTGAGACATTTACCAGTGAAAAGTGGATTGAGAAGTTAAGCACTTCTCACTAGTACATATCTTAAATACTTTCTCATATTAATATTCCTCTAGAAATTTAACTATACAAGGTCTCAAACTTTTCAGCCCTTTTTAGCGCGACTTCAGCTTTGGACTACACAATTGGTTCTATGATATTTTCAATGATCATTAAGATTGATATCACCAAAATCATACGGTGCAATGATGATCATACTTTTAGCTTCGAAAATGATGGTGGAGGTGATGGTGATGGAGGTGGCGATGATGATATTGTCCTTTTAATCCCGACACATATGAATCCATCATCGATCGAGGCATAAGAGATGGTGCCATTCAATAGTTTTGTTCTATAATGCAACGTCCCTATACTTGGAAGAGTTTATTATTGGAGTATAGAAGTTTCAACCCTACCGTGAATCATATGATTCATGAACGTTGCATTAGTATGTAGATTACGTCAATAACTTCTACCCAATCGATATTTGGTAGATTCCAAATGCCAACTGGAAGTGATAAATAATGTATACGACTTTACGAACTTGATACCAAAATTTATAATAATTATGTCAATTTCTTATATTAAAGATATTAAATGAAAAATTTACAATAACTTATAATAAATTTTATCCATTCTCTATAACTCGTAAATGATTTGTTAATTATATATATTTGGAGATTAATTTGTGAAAGTTACATTTCTGAAATATATGTTAGATTTTAATTTAGTTTAGTATAAATAGGTTGAACATGGATGAAGTAGAGAAGTGTTGATAGTTATGTATTTATTTTTTAAATAACTTTTGAATAATAGAATGGTAAATATTTAAACACGAAATTAGGGTTAAAGCCATTATTTTTTCATTTTAACATATAGGACATGGACCTTTTCCTTAGTATGCTTAGTCCATCTGTTTTATTTTTTGTCCAGCCATAATTTACATATAAAAGTCATCGTCGAAGTCAGAGTTATCGAAGTCATCACCAGAGTTGCTTGAGTCTTCGTCGAAGTCATTACCAAACTATGCAATCATAGATTTAGATTATGAATGTTTTATGCAAATTGTAGAGTTTAATATGGTTGTAGTCCATGTTACTATTTAAATGAGTATTTTCATGTTAACTATTCAAATAAGTGGTTTCTATGCAAATTAGTATTTGCATCATATAGTTAATAGCAAGCTTGTTAATGTACAATTTAAATGTTCCAAGAGTTTTTCTTTTTTCACACAAAGAGAAAATAATCATAAAACGTTTTATACCCATGTGTTGTAAATTTAAAATTTGGGCATGCAAGGGTGTAATACCCCTATCTCTATTAGATGCTTATGTTGGGGGCAGCCACTTGTGTTAAGGGCACCTGGTTAGAATTTTATTAGGGTTGGGTGCTATTATCTATAAGTATTAGCTAAACCTAATCTAATCCCTTGTTTTCATTCAACTAGAAGAGAGGAGAAGAGAGGGGGAGAGGTGGATCGGCTAGGAGAGAGGGAGAGCAAGAGAGTGAGAGAACCTCTTGATTGAGAGCCCAAGGCTTTGTGAAGAAGGAATCTCAGAGGAATCAAGGGTGGGTTGTTGGGATCATCATCTTCTTCATCTTCTTCTTCTTCCTTTGGGTTTCATCTTCCTTGGTGATTTGAGGCAAGTAGTAACTTGCTCTTTTGGTGTAGACTTAGGTCTTCCACTTTGCTTTGATGAAATCTTAGTAAATGCTTGCATAAAAGCTAGGTTTATGCTTAGTTTACATAACCTAATCCATGAATGAATGCATAGAAATTGGGTTTTAATGGATAGTATATGTTAACCAGATGAATGAAGGCATGTATCCATGTGTGTATGATTTTCAATGGTTAAACAGCATGAAATCTATGTATTTTTAACTTGTATACAATCCCCTAAGGTTGCAGGCCAAAATCCCAAGTTTCCATGGAGTTTTGTTGAAGAACAAAAC
>MVGT01000568.1:0-24022 GCA_002174775.1 Macleaya cordata
TGGAGGAGAATTTCTTGGAACTATGTCACAATGACCCCAACTCAAGTTGCAAGACATGCTCAAAAGTACGTAATCCGCCTCATATGGAACGCCAGTTTGGAACGGGTTGTTGGCATGAATTAAGCTTTTAGGTGTTTTGAATCACGGGATGAGCAATAATGCAACATCAAATGGCAAAATCATAATACTCTAAATGATTTATTAAGCTACTTAATGCTTATAAATGAATCAAGGGATGAGCAACAATGCAACATCAAATGGCAGAATCAAAATATTATTTGCAAACTACATTTAAATAATAGCAAAAAGTTCGTGTTGTAAGTCTCTAGACTTTTTTGGGCTTATTTAATTTATTATGCTTGCCTACCACAAAAGAAAAAAAATTATGATGAGGACCAAGTACCATTTGATTAACTTGGACATGGAATGAATGGTATGTAAACATTATGCAGGTTTCAAGGTGACATTATATATACAAAATGAATGGGTGTTAATGTTAATTATTCGTCTTCACACAAATGAATAAGAATCAGTTTGCGCCTTGCCTTTGTGTATGAGCATGACAATTTTTGCCAGTCTATTGAGTTCATCTCCTTTAACTATCAACTATGGAAAATGCAGGGTAGGAGTATTACTCTCTCTACAATCCGACTCCTATAAATCATGTGCAAGAGAGCTGACACTTTAATGACATAAATAACTATGAGAGTAATTTCAGTGACATCGTTATATCACCACGACAGTGTTATCAAAACTGGACAGGACCGATTAAGAATTGGAAAAATTTATTTCAGTTCGGCCTAAAAGGAGTCAGATTGTATAACCAACGATTTTTATCTGACAGGTTGTTTAACAACTGAACTGATCAATTTGGTTTTTGAAAAAACCAGTCCCTTACAAGTGAAGAAAAAGAAAAATTTAATTACCAAATAAAAGTTATCTTCCAAAAGTTAATTTTAGATGGTAAAGAGGCTGATTCTACATTGGAAGGTAGAAGGACGATTATTGGAAGAGAAAATTTTGAAAAATCCTAATTTCTAAAATTGAGAGAATTTTTTCTCCATATCTACGATTTTGTTTAAGAAGGGATTTTTCTTTTTCAAGAGTTCATTATACCAAAGACCAAAAGCTCTGGTTTTGTTCAATAACATTCAATTATTAAAAGGGTTTGAGGAGAAAAAGAGGTAATATTTCATTAGCCCTATGTGATTCTATTCTACTTGTTCTTAGTTAATTTTTTTTCATAATTCCATATTATTATTAGTTATTAAAATTTTAATTTTAATATATACTAATTTTTAATAAATTTCAAGAGCACACTGTCACGGTGGAATAATGAAAAAAAGGGAATAATCCCACATTGGTTGGATAAGGGGGGATCTTGGGCTTATATGGGTTTGGGTCAACTCCACCTAATAGACTAGTCTTTTGGGTTGGAAGCCCAAACCCGTGACAAAGTGGTATTAGAATGACCCGACCCAATCCGATGTCACTCCAAGCTCCCACACAAGGGAGGTGTGTCCACGAAGGTAGTAGGTCCCCCAAAAGAGGGTGGGGATGGGTATGCGGAGTGGCCTGAGTCAATGTGCCAAGTGCCCACACATAGGGTTGTGTCCACAAAAGGTAGTGGGTCCCCTAAAGGAGGGTGGGGATAGGTAGAGATGTTGGCACAACTGCAACAAGGGCATTGCAGGATTCAGGTGGGAGAGAATGTCACGGTGGAATAGTGACAAAAGGGAAATAATCCCACATTGGTTGGATAAGGGGAAATCTTGAGGTTTGTATGGGTTTGGATCAACTCCACCTAATAGGCTAGTCTTCTGGGTTGGAAGCCCGAACCCGTGACAACACGCAATTGCTTTGAAGAGGGTTCTAGCTTCTTGCAGTAATGTTTTGATTTCTTCTGTAAATGTTCTTTCCTATTTGCTTTTCTTTTTTATTTTTTTCTAGAATTTTATATTTATAAAATTATTTAGTTAATAAAAATCGATTTAACCGAATAAAAGCATGTTCCAACCATGGTCCAACCAGTAGAAAATAATTTCAGTTCGATCATCAGTCCGACTTTAATAACATTGCACTATGATGTAGATCATTCTCACCAAAAACTTAACAGTTATAACTGGTATCCAAATAAGACCTCAAGGTAAACAACTGTACGGGAACTGAGATAATGTTTTCTACAACTATGCTTGGATTTGATACACACGGTACTTTTACCAGCAAACATATAAAATATGCATGTTACTTTTACTTACACATGGATTAGGTATACACGGTACTTTTACCTGCAAATAGATGGCGTATGCATGTTACTTTTTCATCCACATAGATTTGATATATGGGGTACATTTACTTGCAAATATATCGAACGTTACTTTTAGTTACATATGAATTTTGTATACGTGGTACTTTTATTTGCACATATATTTTATGAATGAAGTGCATTACTTGTGCAAAAAAAATCGCGAATGAATGGAAGAGATCAGACCAACTGCCCATGCTTAGTTCTATTGTTATATCTGCAACTTTAAACTCAGAGAGGGAAAGACAGGAAAAGATGGCAAAGAGAAGATAAACTTCATAAGGAAAACTATAACATCATTGCTAGACAAGTCAGTCTTGATCAACATTCAATTATGTGCTCTCATCTTTCTGCAAGTCATACTCAACGACGAGGCCTAGATTGTCAACTAATTTTGATGTTGGAGATATCCTGCGCACTGATATGAATAACTATTAGTTGGTACAAGTACACACAAACTTTTTAATGTGAGTTTAAAACTCTAAATTAATAACCAAATCCTCAGGGAAAAAGCATTTCTACATCTATGTCAATCAATAGAAATGAGGTAGCCTATAGACAATACGAACGAATTCCCCTCGAAGGCCAGAGCCCAGCGTGGACAAATCAAAGACAATGTCCTTGTAATCTAACTAAATATTCAGTTGCACGATTTGTTTCATGATAAACCAATCATCACCATATTATACTGAAAATTCTTAATCCTTCGTTGAGAAATGTTAACTCGAAGACAAATGAATATGAGAAAGAAACATATCAAAATGTCTAATTTTTAGTTTTGATGAAATCGTTGTTTATCGTCTTAAAACAAATAACTTTCTTTTTCTTTTCCCACCTTCCAATCCTTGAACAATTACATGAGGTAATAGGTTCTTGAAACTTGGGAGTCATAAAACAACAATAAAATTTCTTCAAAAGATCTGGCTTTTATCCCAGTAAACGAAAAAGAATGGCATAAATCAGACAAACTTACATTGTTTTCATAATTGAGATTGTTGCCCAAAATTTACAATAACTATTAAACTTTACATATATCATACAAAAACATACGAACGTATAAAATTACTAATTGATTACCAATAAACTTCAGCCTTCCACATAAAATGACATGTTTTACATGTTAAAAAACTCAACCCTAGCTTCATCTTCTTCAATATCTCTAATTTGCTTGATATCTGACTTCATAAAATGATCTTGCCTCAATCACTTCCATCCAAAATGAATCTTCAAACAACTAAACCCAAAACTGAGAAACCATGTTGTTGGTTGATGCTCAAATACATACACAATAACTAGGATGAAATCTTTTTGCATATGTCGCCCAGAAGCAATGTGAAAAATCACTTATTCCTAGGTGAATGTCTTATCTAATAAACACTAATCTAAGTGTATATGGAAGGGGGATCAATATCTACCTATTTAAAAATTAATTCACAATGAATTCATAATAAGTAGAAATTGAAACAAGCAAGTATTGACTTATTTGATTCTCGAATGCGGAATTAAGAGAGAATCAAATATTTCAATCTTGCACAAAAATCATTCACACAAATTAGCATTCAACACAAATGATTTTTGTTGACGGGGAAAACCTAACGGAAAAAACCCCGGGACCTAGTCCAGAAATTATCACTAAGAGTTGTGAGAAATCTTACAACCGTTCACATCGACAACACGACTCCCTCATGCAAACTCGACCGGTCTTTCTCCACGACCCGAATCCACGAATCGCCTCTTCAATGATATGTGCGTCACCAACTCGGAATCCACCAAGCCTCGCACTTGTAGCTCGAATCCTCAAGCCTCTTGTACGCCTCCAACCCGGAATCCACCAAGCCTCGTACTTGTATGCTCGAATACACGAGCCTGCACCTCGCCGGAACTCCACCGACGAACTCACCGGAACTCCACCGGTGACTGTAATGGTGTTTGAAGATTTGGGTGTTTCTTCAACACTCTATAGCTCTCATGCTAGAATGATATGCAATATCTAGCTAAAATGAAAAGCCCTATGAGAGTAGAACAAAATCAACTCTCAAGAAGAAGATAGCTCAATCTCTCTCAAGATCTTGAAGCCCTAGCTAGTTGGAGAAGATGACTACAATGGTTTCTCCCTTCTAAGCTCTAACTCTCTTCTTCTCTCTAGATGCATGACCTAAAATGGTTTGCCTCTCTTCTATATAAAGAGAAGGAACAAAACCTAAGGTCATTTGGGCCAAAAGACCAAAAGGGTATCAAACCCAAGGTCTAAAATTCGCGCAGAACACAAAACCCAGAAGGGTGTATCGATACACCTCCAGAGGATATCGATACTGAGCTAACAGGAGTGAGGTCAGTATCGATACTCACTGGGAATTTTGCGAACTGTGCTTAGTATCGATACTTCTAGAGATGGGTATCGATACGGGCAGTGAAGTATCGATACTGACTTACAGGCTAGGTCAGTATCGATACCACCTTCAGAGGGTATCGATACCACCCTGCCCATAAGCTAGAAAAGCTTCTAAAAAGAGTTCTACAATCATCCTAGCTTATGTGGCTAAGTCCTAATGCATTCTAACCACCTATTAATGATAAACAGGGTCACTTACCAGCGTGTGGTGAGTTCCGGTGGTGAATTGAGTCTGATGGCGTGCTTTCTCTTTGATCTTCGATGAAGTGTGAGTTTGCACGAAGGATATAACCTAACTCTAACTCAAGCACGGACTTACAATTGAGTACATTGTCTCACCATGAACATTGACAAACCCAAAGGGACCTTTCACAATGTCTGCATCTAGCTCGAATAACAAGAGCACCAATACCAATTGAACAGATCATCGTGAAATAGCTTTGAGTTAGGTGTTAAACCTAATCTAGAAGTAAAATACCTAACAAAAAAAGAAAAGAAAAAAAATATAGTTATATGACATTCCTAAGCTGGTCTCTTATACTTGCTTGAACCACGCGTAGATGGACAAAATTTGAAATGCTCACCTTAACAGTGCCAACATCCTTATCTAACTAGGCATATACTGCTATAGGATCCCAAAGAAATGGTCTTGCTTCTTTGGAAAATACAAATATTCTCTCACAGTGAACCACATCGAGTCCTAGCAGAATACCAATCCAATCAAAATGTCAAAAATACGTCCCATAACTATTTGATGCCAGAGGAACATGTTACTATGTTAGTACTTGACGCCAAAGATTTCAATTTAATAATAACTAATAGGATATAAAGCTGCAATCTTGTCCCATATATTCATATTCCTCTCACGCAAGTCACTTGGAAAGGGAAACATGCGGACAAAGACTAGAATTGCGATGAATAAAGTCACAAATTTCTAAAGTAACACATAAATTATTAGAATTAGATAGCTCCAAAATATGTAAGCAAGTTGTGTAAAATAAGCAAATCCATACAATTTTTTTGCTAAAAGTAGGATACATGTAAGCTCCCAAAATCAACAAAAGAATTACAAAATGCGAGCAAGTGCACCAGATGAAGCATATAAAAAGCATATGATTCAAAAGAATTTGCAATAGTTCCATTTATAGGACTAAAATAGCACCATCCACTTTAAAGGAATCGCACTAATAAAAATTGCTAGAAGACAACTTGAACCCTCTACATTATAATCTACAAGCAGTGATATAAAGAAGTCCTTATTGAAGAAAAACCCTTTTTGAGACAACTAAAAGTAGAACCACAGAATACTTGAACATAGGTTTTTTAATCTTAGCAATCCTACAAACAAACACCATGTTCCATGACAACAATCAGTCTCCGTACACAAAATTCAAATGTATTTACTGTCAAAATATTAAAAAATTGCCCAACAAAATCAAACAATTCAAAAAGTAAAAAGACTTTAGAACCAAAACTGGTGAAAATTTACAAGTACATATTCTCAATACCCTGTAAGAATCAGCACTAGAGCAAACAGAACAGAAATACTTGACTAATTCCTTGTCAAGATAACATATTCTGAAAAAAAACCTAAAGACTTCACTAGTTTTACAATTACTAACAAAAAAACATGAGTGTAGAAAGATAACAATACAGTTCACCTTACTCTTATTTGTTAGCAAACAGTTAGCATACTTGTTAGCATACTGTTTCCATAATCCTTTGATCTCCTTCTTCTAATTTCATAATTTGAAACCCTAATTCCTGTAAAAATAAAAAAGGGAGAAAGAAATAGAGAGACAGAGAGTTTCAGATCTTTTTGGAACCCTAACTCAACATTAAACCAAAAAAAATTGCTAAAGAGAGAGGGAAGAAGAGGAATAAGTACCGTTTTATTGAAGTTTCTTCTTGTGGTAGATGTTCTTCTCTTTGATTTTATTCAAAAACATCCGAAAAACTCGACAAAAAAAAGAGGAGAGCAACTGTAGGTTCGTTTAGGGAGAGAAAAAATGGAGGCTTGAGAAGAAAACGACACCTCTTATCTTCTTCTTCTTCGATTTCTCCTTCTTCGTCAATTTGTAAACCCTAGCTTTTTGGGAGCAGGTTTCAGTTGCAGGGATGAAGTTGAAGGAAGGTTTAAGGGAGAGAAATAAGGAAGTAGTTCTCATCAAAAGAAAAAAAAAAGAAAAGAAAAAAAGAAAAAAAAAAGTCCCGACTAGAGACTTTGGAGGGATAAATTTGTCCGAGAAATTGAAAAGGATTACTTTTCTTGCACAATATTTTGGGTAGATTGTTGGGCCGAGACAGACCCTGGATCGGGTCATTGGGTCAAGTTTCCCAAGATTAATTGATCCGATAAACTCGGCAAGTTGACTCAGTGATTCAACCCGCCAGAGAGTTATTTGGACCAATTCAGAACCTATTAGGACTCTGTTTGACCCGAAATTTAGTATTTTAGGCTTTTGGGGCTTTTTGAATCTCTTGGTGATTTATGAGCTTTTGTGCTATTTACCTTTGTGATTTGTGATAAGATTATTTTACTATGTATAATGTGTAGCGTGATATCCCTATTTATTTTGATTAGATTCATTGTATTATTTGAGACAGTGGCGGAGCCAGGAATGTTTTTTTGGGTGGGGCACTCATAGAACTTTAAAAAAAAATCGTAGTTTCGAAGCTAAAATCTACTAACAAAATTTTCTACTCTATAATCCTGCATATTTTTTTATATCATAAATAATTAAACAATTTAAATAGGATGCCAATTTATAGAGAAAGGGCTCTATAATAATTGTGTTTACCTAAATTCATTAAACTGAAGTTATTTTTTTGGGTAGCTAGGAGGGGTCAGGGGAGTAAGGGACTATTTCCCAAGTTATACTAGAGTTATTTAATTAAGTTATAATAAGATTTATTTATTGTGCACTAGGGTTTCTTCAATTCTTATTAAATTGTATTTATATGGGTCATAACTCTAATTAGGATTATAAATTTGTAATAATAGGGTTTATTTTTAAGTGATTATTTGTATAATTTTTCCAATTTAATCACATTAATACAACTTATAGTTTTAATTTGTATCCATTTGACTGTTTGAGTACTTCATGATTGACAATCAAACTACCACTATTCCATCTCTATGAGATTCAAACGAAAACTAAAAGATCAAAAACACTAAAAGCAAAGACATATTACTTGTTTATAATAATCTGATCTATGCACTTAACCTAAATCACAAATAAATGAAAAAACTAAAAAAAAATAAGAATAAATAAGAAGAATTTACAACAAAAATTGAAGATGAATCTTACTTGATAGTTGATTCTTAATTTCAAATTATTTTTGATGTATAAGAATTGCTCCACTTTCTTTCTTAACTTTCTAGGGTTTTTTTTTGAAACACAAGAGCCTAAAGATTTCAAAGAAGATGAAAAGCTTCTTGAAGAAAAAAAAATTCGTGTTAAAGGAATAAGATGTGTTTTAAATAAGTGAATAACTAAAAAGTGGGGTTCACTATAAGTAAAGTAGTTGTAAAAAAAATGAAACCTCTATAATAAGAATAGCTTGGTGTAATTTCAACTAACCCGAAAAGTAAAGTGGGGTCTACAATGAATAAAACGAATTATAACTTGTTAAGTAGTAAGAAAAGGATAAAATAGAATATATTTTTTTGTTAGAAAGGGTGGGGCACTTTTGGATAGAAACATATCTAATACCTTAGAATTTTTAAAACTTTGGGTGGGGCAGTCACTTTGGGTAGGGCACTGCCCCACCCAATTTCCATATAGCTCCGCCCGGATTTGAGAAGCCTTGTAAGGGGATATGTGTCGCGTAAACATATTATACTGTAGAATTTTCTTATTGTAGGCTCTTAAATTGCTTATTGTGGTCTATCTGGGACCCATGCACACTTTTATATTATGACGCAATTTATGTTATCATGTGGATTTTATTAGTAGAGAATTTGTACCTCCTAATATGTTTATTTGTTCAAAATCAATTTTAGAATATAATCTAGACTTACATAATTGAGAGATGATTAGGAACACAACAATTTTTCGATCTCGATTTGTAAGAAAAGATGATATTTTAAAACTAAATTTTTGGAATGAATAACTTAATGTGCAATTTAAATTAATATCAATCCTTGTGAAACATATATATAGTGATGGCTACCAAGAATGATGATCTCTATATGGGTGACATACTAGAGATCATCATATGTTTATTAGTAGAGAATTTGTACCTCCTAATATGTTTATTTGTTCAAAATCAATTTTAGAATATAATCTAGACTTACATAATTGAGAGATGATTAGGAGCACAACAATTTTTCGATCTCGATTTGTAAGAAAAGATGATATTTTAAAACTAAATTTTTGGAATGAATAACTTAATGTGCAATTTAAATTAATATAAATCCTTGTGCAACATATATGTAGTGATGGCTACCAAGAATGATGATCTCTATATGGGTGAAATACTAGATAGGACCAATTATGACATTTGGCACAGAAAAATACAACACCTATTAGACAAGTATAAACTCTTGTCTGACCTATGGATAGGACCACAGGTCAACATTATCGTGACCTTGAAGCCTATAAGACTTGGTTTAAGAAAGATTGTAGTACGCGTTTTAAATTGTTCAGTGGCGTACAAAATGCGCACCTTAGGGTGATATCAGATATGATTCGTGATTTGAAAGCTGCTTAAAATTCCTTCCTTGATGAGCAACAAATCATGAGTTATAATGAAAACATCCAAACTTCAACTGATCTATCGCATCATATCGATCTAAAGGCAGAGCACCAAGAAACAAACCGTGCTACTACCTACATTCCTCGTGGTAAGCGCAAACCAAACGGGTTTAAGCGCATAGGTAAATTAAGCAAGTAGGCAGGGGCTGACAAGAAAATTACTTCAACTAAGCGCTATAGAGGCAAGCATGGTGGAAGGAAAGATAAATCCAAATTGAAATGCTATAATTGTAGAAACAAGTCGCTCGTGAGTGCACTGAGCTGAAGAAGGTATATGTTTCCCCTAACTCTCTTTACATTTATTTATGCTCTTATGTATAAGTTGTTCATTCTCTCCCCGAATGGATTATATACACAGGAGCAACAAGACATGTAGCTTGAGATCGAGCAGGGTTTGTAGATTATCACTACATTCTAATAGGAACCCAGAGACTGTATGTGGGAAACATCACTAGTGAAGAAGCTCTAGGAGTTGGTTTTTTCAACTTCCATTGTGCACTAGGCGCATGCTACTTCTACTGGATATCCTTTATGTTCCTGGAATTCAACATAATTTACTTTCTGTTTTAGTACTTCATTCTTTGGATATTCTTTTAATTTCGATGATGATAGGTTGGGCATTTGTTTGAATGGTGTTGTTTATGGACATGGTTATCTTAGGAACAACTTTTTAAAGTTAAGTGATTCTATTTCTCCATTTTCTTACATGGCTAATGCTAGTAAAGATGTTGATTCTAGTACTTGGCAATAGACTAGGATATATATGACAAGATAAGATGACCGGATTAGCTAGAGAAGGCCTTCTAGGCTCACTCGCTAAAGTTAACCTACCTATATGCGAGCCTTGTTTAGTTGGTAAAACTCGTAAAAAGCTTTTTGGTATGGCATTTAGAGTTCCTCAACCACTAGAGCTTGTTCACTCTGATATTCGTGGACCTATATATGAATGTCAACACACGTCATGGCGCCTCTTATTTTTTGACATTTATAGAAGATTACACGCGATACCATTACATTTATTTGATAGTTTACTGTTATGAGTCTTTGCACTGTTTCAAACGCTTTGTAGCAGAGGTTGAAAATCCGACATCAAAGAGTTTAAAGGCTCTTCGAATTGACCACATATGCAAGTACCTATCTGATTAGTTCAAGGAGCTATGTGAGATTAAAGGGATACACATGTAATTTACTATTCCTCACACTCCGCAACAAAATAGTGTAGGGGAGGGAAGGAATAGAACTCTATTAGATATGGTTCGCTTACTGCTGCCTCCATACTTAACCATATGCGTTCTCAATCAGTTAAGAATGACTAAAATAAGGTCACAAAATTTTGATTTCATTAAGAATGATTATCCTAGCATTGACGATACTAACAAGGACCTTGATCTTTATGAGATGGACGAAAATAAAGATGTCTTACCATCTTCCAGCGAGGGTGGGAAGTTAGTTTCTCATCTAGTAAACGCTGAAGATAGTAGAAATAATCTTTATCCTAGTGGGAGTGTAATACTAGATCCTCAATCTAATGGGAGTGTACCAGATGGTGGGAGTGTACTACTAGATAATTAAGAGTCCTGGATGCGCCAGAGTAAGCGAGGAAATATTGCTTGTCGTCATTTTATAATTGAAGGGGATATTCTTATGTGTACTCTAGGAGATTAGGAAGAACCTACTTCTATTGTAGAAGCATTTTCTTCACCTGCTAGTGATAAATGGATGGCTGTTATGCAAAGTGAGATGAGCTCAATTGAGAAGAATGGAATCTCGGAGTTAGTTGATCTTTCGCCAGGGCGTAAGACCATTGGAAACAAGTAGTTGTCATCTCCTCTGTAGATGACGGACATAGGTGAAGCAAATTATTTGATTGGAGTTAAAATCATGAGAGACCTTTCAAATAAGCTTATTGGTTTTTCTAAATAGAAGATCCTTGAATGTTCTCACATGCACCACTTCAAACCCATAGACACTCCAATAGAAAAGGATGCGCCTTCGGCCTAGATTAATGTCCTAAGAGATTGTATGTCCAATTTTCCTTATATAGTGCAATAAGAAGTCTTATGTACGCAATGTTGTGTACTCACGAGGCATAAGCTTTGTTGTGCGGATGGTCATTCATTTTCAAAGTAATTCTGGACCTGCTTATTGGAAAATAGTAAAGAGGATCTTTCGATACCTACGTGGTACAACTGACCTTGTTTTATGTTACTATGGTGGGAACTTGAGACTTAGTTGTTTCTGTTATGCTGATTGGGGCAGTGACCAAGATGAAAAAAAATTTACTTCGAGTTATGCTCGGGAGTAAAATCATTTCTTGGTTAGTAATATACAAACATGCATTGGCCTATGTGGAGCCTTAGTTTTTGCACTGTCTGAACACAACATTCGCTCCCTCTCTCTCTCAGAGGGAGAAAGAAAGTGTTCGAGTCTGCGCGCTTTAGAGCTCTTGCTGTCTCCTGATTCATTTCGTTGAGGGGAGAGCTTTCTCTTATTTCTATTCCTTTAGGTTTTATAAAATGTTAGGAGTCACCACCTGAATTTAAGGGAATCAGGGCCCTTTAGTAGAAAAGCTGCTTTTCAAACTCTTTGTGAGAGATTGAATAACATCTTTCCATTTGACTCAGTCTGCGTTTTTTATTAAGAGATTCTAGGTAAAAGAGTCCTATTATGGGTCGGGAAGGTGTTAAGCACCCGACAACCGCCCGACCGACGTCAGTTTCTACTTCATAATTAAGGGTATTTAGGGTATATCTTCTATAAAAATAATAAATATATATTATGCTTGAAAATTGAGTGTATTGATATCGACTTGAAAGATTACATAGACATGAACAGATTACATCTTGAATTTAAAGAGTTTGAAGATTTCGAGTTTACCTGAACGTTTCCTGGCTGAACAAAGATTTGGGCAGAGGTTGGTTACTATTTCTCAAAACCTTTAAAGGTTTGATGGTTTAAATTTGGGCAGAGGGTCATTACTACTTCTCTCTAAAATTCTCGTCCCGAGGGTAGCAGGTGGCCCAATAAGAGAATTTCCTCGTCCTGAGGGCAGCAGGTGGCCCACGAAGAGAATTTCAGTACTTGAAAAGACTTGAAACTAAATGACTCGATGCAAATAACTCGAAAGGCTAAACGTACTTGAAATGATCTATATTGCGATCCAGAAGTTTCAACTCTGAAACATAAGAGTTCTGAAACCAACTCTGAATAAACTCCGAATCTAAAAAATAATAATGGGGGAGGTTCCTATTTATAGGACCCTTGAGGGTTGTTTTGAGCACATCTTTATGATGCATGCGCATCATGAAGATGCGCTCAAAACTCTGAGGCGGTTCTGCCATGTGACAGTCCCCTCTTCAGGCGGTTTAGCCCTTGTTGGGCCCCTAGGGCCTTTCAGACTTATTTTCATGCTTTCCGGACCTTCTGAACTCATTTTTTGGGTTTTTCGGAGTCGTTTTCATGTCTTTCAGACCCTCCAGGATCTATTTCGAGGGTTTTAGAGAGTTCTTGAGGTTCTGGCTCAGGTCTTGACTCTCGTTCCCTATTTTGACTCTTTTGGGCTTTGTTTTAGACACGTTTGGTTTCTATCTTGGATACTTTTAGCTTGTTTCGACATAATCACTGAGATAGTTTAGGTAGACCAAATTGGGGTGTCTATAGTTGCCCCTCTTTGGCAAAGGTCTGCTTGCTGGTCGAATGCCCAAGTAATTTGCACTCAATTTGGTTTTAAGAAATATGTTACTTCACCGGTAACTTCTTTAAGGATATTCTAAAAGATAACGCGAATTGCTATGGCTTTTTTACTCTTTGGAGATCTTGTTGTCTCCATTGAGAATCCTCTTGTAGGTCTCGCTCTATCTCGAAAAATATGCTAAGGCTTTTTCACTATTTGGAGATCTCATCTTCTCCATTGAGAATCCTCTTACATATCTCTCAATTTTGGGATGCTTGGTGTAGACGCCAAATTTTCGCACACCCCGGAAAATACCTGTTTTGGCCGCACCTCGATTTATGTGCACAATATAATGAAAATTGGTTTAATGTGACTAAGCAGGCTTCACTCCTTATCCAAAATTTTGCCCAAGGCCGGAATAAGAAGAGAACCAAATCTCGAGGAACCACAAAACGGTTTAGTCGAAGAAATATGGGATTTTCTTTTTAACCCCGCGTCGCCACGTGTCGCGACAGGGTTGGCCCACAATTTTTTTCAAAATCGATTGTTTTTGTCAAAAAACTAGTTTTTAAGGGAATTTTGTTTAAAAATCAAATTTCAAAATGGTGGGACCCATATCCATTTTTATAAGGAAAACATGTTAAAAAAAAAACTTGGACAACCTCACGATAGGGAGAACATTTTTTGTGTTTCCTCCATGCTCCCCACGCGTGTGGTGGGTTGTGCCGAGGGAACACATAAAAGAGGAGTTTAGGGGAGAGAGAGAAGGGGGGACAAATTGGGAGAGAGAGCTGGTCGAAGGAGGAGAGCAGAGATTGAGAGAAAAAGAGAGAGGGAGAGAGTGCTGGATCGAGGAGAAGAGTGGGGACAATCGTGAGGGAGAATTGGAGAGGGAGAGAAATAGAGAGATTAAGGGAGAAGCAGAGAAAGAACGCTGGTGGGAGATTGAAGAGAAAATAAAGAAGGAGATCGAGAGAAACAGAGAGAGAAAGGCCGAGAGTTCGAGATAAACAGAGAGAGGGAGAGAACCGAGAAAGAGAAGACAGCAGCAGCAGCTGCTGCTGTCACGTAGCAAAGGAAGAAGAATAAAAAAAGGAAAAGGAAGAAAAGAGAGAAGAAGGAGGAAGAAAAGGAAGGAAAGAAGAAGAAATGAGAAGAAGGAGGAGGAAAGAAAAAAAAGAAAGAAAAATAAAACGTCTGTTACAGACGTGTTGAGAGGGAGGGAAGAAAGAAGAAGAAGAGAGAAGAAGAGGAGAAGAAGAAAGGAAAGAAGAAGAAAGGAAAGAAGAAGAAAGGAGAAGAAGAAGGAGGAAAGAAAAAAAAAGAAAAGAAAAAGAGAACGTCTGTTACAGACGTGTTGAGAGGGAGGGAAGAAAGAAGAAGAAGATGAGAAGAAGAGAGAAGAAGAGGAGAGAGAGTTTAGGAGAGAAAGCAGAGAAAAAGAGAAACGAAGAGAGAGGGTTGTGGAGAGAGTCTAAAAAAGGGGGGAGAGAACAGAAATTGAGGTAGAGGGAGAGAGAGAATCGGAGGAAAAACAGTGGATAGAAGAACGGAGGAAGAAGGAAGGAAAGAGAGCTCGTTCGATAGAGGAAGAGGCTCGACTGTGGGGCTTGAAGGTTTTTTTTGCTTTCTTTTCTTTCGACTGAAACAACAGAACATAGAGTTGGAGAGAGATAGAGAGAGGGAGCGATAGTAGGGAGACTGTTAGAGAGAGAGGAAAAAGACAGCAGCAGCAGCTGCTGCTGTCCACGTAGCAGAGAAGGAGAGAAAACAAAAGGGAAGAGAGAAGAAGAAGGAAGAAAAGAAAGAAGAAAAAAGAAAAAAGAAAGAAGAAGAAGAAAGGAAGAGAAGAAAAAAAAATTTGATCGTCTGTAACAGACGCAGGGAAGAAGAAGAAGGGAGGAGGAGAGAGAAAAAAAAGAAAAACAGTAAAAAAAAAAGGGAAACAGTAAAAAAAAAGTTTTTTTTAAAAAAAAACGTCTTGATTATTTTATTTATTTTTCTTTCTTTTTCTCTCATGTGTTAATTGCAAAAAATAGTTTTGCAAAATCCTTAGAGTTTTGGTTCTCTCAACTTGGATGAGGAGTGGGGCCTATCTGTCGCCACCACCACACATCAGAACGTAAAGGAGTGAGGTCTCTTACAACCGGGCTAATGGACTTGTGCTAACTAGGTGATAATCTCCGTTCAACTCTTGTTTTCTGCTATTTCTTGAAGCATGAAATCCATGTGATGATGTATGATAGAATTCATGATGTAATGATGTCCTTGATAAAGTAATGAAATGCATATAACTTTGAGGGTAAAAATGATGTAAACTGCAATTTTATGTTTATGCCATGCGATTTTAGTATGTAATATATGCATGATGCACGTTAAATTTGCATGAGGTGATTCGTTACATGCATGCATGCATGCATGCATGCCTGCAACATGATGTTTACGTGAACATGAGTTGAAGTCTACATATTAAATGTTTTGCATGATAGACGTTCTATAAAATTGATGCATGCATGAAATAAACAAGTATGTGATAGTGTGATATTTTTCATATAGAGCATGATGTATCCTCTTCAACATGAGTTAGTACTACCATTTTTGCCACGTTTAATATGATTGATATCGTGCTCACGACTTCATCATTTTTGTAAAAATATTTTTGCGTAATTAACATTGCTTACACTCTCGTCTTTGAGTTTAAATATTTGAATCATAAGTTGCTTTAATTCGCTTGTTTACTGATTTCAAGTAATTAGTGACTTATATCGGTGTTTTAATCATTTTTCCAGTTTTAGATTGAAACATTCAATAAGCCTCTAAATAAGCTATTTTGGGCCTGCGGGCCCATCCCTTCCTCCGGGCTCTCTATCTGTTGCTATGAGCTTAAGGGCTCATTTCTTACGCTCGGGCCTAAGGACCCGCCTGCATGCCAGGCCCATGGGCCTATATCCATTTTTCCAGGGCCCAAAGCCCATCACCGTCACTCAGGCCCTTAGAGGCAATTTTCTTCCTTTTGGGTCCAAGAACCCACATCCTCTCATATCGGGCCTAAGGGCCTGATAACTTTCCAAACCCTAAAAATGAATAATAATAGAGATTAAGGTCTCTAACTTAGTCCACCCTAAGGTTAGGCTCTGCGTGCTTGTAGCTTTAGGTTGTATTAGCCTAGGATTGTGTGTTGTTTTCGAGGGTGTGTAGGGTTTCACTCGATGTAAAATTCCAATTCTACCCTCACATTTGTTTTACATGTCCCTTTTTTAGATGCATCACATTTAGCTTAGAGGTCTTCATACATATAGAGTCAGGAACATCCTTAATTAGATTAGGAATCTTTAAATCCCTTCAAGCGATACTAGAGCATAGGACATGCATCATTCGCGTCCCATCGATGCTCGCATTTCTCAGACACAAGTGCATTGTGTGATCCCATTTCGTCTCTGGGTACGTCTTATGTTGGACGTGATCCCTCATTCAGATTCACGCCTAAGGGCTGAATCTGCCTTTCATCGTCTTTGAGATTTATTTCTGTGGGCTGAATCTGCTATCATCATCTTTCACTCTCAGCTTTCGTCGTCTCTGAGAGTCGCTACTATCGTCATCTTCGGGACACACTACTCTCGTCGTCTTTCAGATTCATGTCCAGCAGCGTCCGTGAGTCTGTCTTTGAGATTCTCCGCTTTTGTCGTCTTGGAGATTCTCTAATATCGTCGTTTTTGAGGTTCACGCCTAAGGGCTGAACCTTCCTACCGTCATCTTCGGGACACTCTACTTTCGTCGTCATTGAGAGTCCCAACATCCGTCGCCTTTCAGATTCACGCCCAAGAGCGTCCATGAATCTGTCTTTGAGATTCTCCGCTTTCGTCGTCTTGGAGATTCTCTACTATCGTCATCTTTGAGGTTCATGCCTAAAGGTTGAACCTGCCTACTGTCGTCTTTGGGACACTCTACTTTTGTTGTCTTTAAGAGTCCCAACTTTCGTCATCTTTCAGATTCACGCCCCGTAGCATCAATGAATATGTTTATCGTCGTCTTTCAGATTCACGCCCCATAGCGTCCATGAATCTACTTTTCGTCATCCTTCATATTCACGCCCCGTAGCGTCTATGAATCTGCTTTCGTCGTCTTTCAGATTCACGCCCCGTAGCGTCCATGAATCTGCTCATCGTCTTCTTTCAGATTCACACCCCATAGCGTCCATGAATCTGCTTTCGTCATCTTTCAGATTCCGCCCCGTAGCGTCAATGAATCTGCTTATCGTCTTCTTTCAGATTCACACCCCGTAGCGTCAATGAATCTGCTTATCGTCTTCTTTCAGATTCATGCCCCGTAGCGTCAATGAATCTGCTCATCGTCTTCTTTCAAATTCACGCCCCGTAGTGTCCATGAATCTGCTTTCGTCATCTTTCAGATTCACGCCCCGTAGCGTCAATGAATCTGCTTATCGCCGTCTCTCAGATTCACGCCCTGTAGCGTTAATGAATCTACTTATCGTTCTCTTACAGATTCACGCCCAAGAGCGTCCATGAATCTATTTTCGTCATCTTTGTTGGTGCGTGGAGACAAAGTACATCCACGTCACTGGGTTTTCGTCATCTTTGTCTGTGCGTGGATACAAAGTACGTCCACGTCACTTGCTTCCCGTCGTCTTTGGGCACATCCTATGTTGGATGTGATCCCTTAGTGTATGGTGCATACAACACCATATCACATGTTTGAATGTACGTGTACACATTGCACGTATCACACTCCTTATTTGCGAGTGGATACAAAGTATGTCCACATCCCTGTGCTCTTAGCACGCAGGCCTACTGATGGCATGGGTCGCTTCCTTTGGTAGTTGTTTTTGTGTATGTAGCATAACTTAGTATCGATCATATATTTCCCTAAAAGTCTTTAATCGCGAAGTAGAGGTCGTCCTCACGGACGGGCGGTTTTTGGGTACCTAACACCTTCCTAACCCGTACCTAGATCCCCTTATCCATTATCTCTGTACCGCAGACCATCTACTTTGGACTATCGTCATGGTTTTCTCGGAAAACTAGATTTAGGTCGATTTTCCAAAATCTTGGGTCCTGATTCCCATAAATCAGGTGGCGACTCCTTACATATCACATTCATACCCCTTCAGAGGTGGGCAAATCCAACTTATGCGTCTTCCACGTGCGAGTCTCTTTCGAGCGTGGTGTGCACCGGATTCTGGCTCTACAGACTGGCGACTCCATTGGGGATTATAGGGATCTAACTTGAAAAGCGATTAAATAATTTTAGGGAATATATGATCTTACACTTCTCGGGTTCGCACCCACACACTGCACGCACCCATTCATTTGCATTTGCATTTGCATCTTATATTCTTTGTGATCCAATAGGAAACAAAACCCGTGGTTGCGGTAGGTTTCGTCCCGACTGGGTGGTCATATGGGAATAATGACCGAAACTCCACACACTCTGCCTTGTACTAACGACCAGTCTTCGGGCTGCGAGGTATATATTGCCGAGGTGACCCGAACCTTTACCCAAATACAGAGTCTAGTTGAGCCCTGCATGCATGTAGTAGGGGTAGATGTATCCCTAGAATTAACCCAAAGGACTGCATTCATGCCGCACAATTTTCGAGGCATAAGCACGGTATAGGTTTTTTGTGTTACTAATTTCGCTGGTCAATGTGCATCTCGACTAGGTACTAAGTATTTGTCGTGGACTAGTGGAAAATTATAGAGGCAGCCTGTGCTGCGGTGGATGAAAAAGAACATAAACAAAAACCAACAGATAGAGGGGAAAAGTTCACAAGGGACAAGTCAGCAAAGTGGGAGAGTGTGGGTTAGGCCGACCAAGCGATTGACAAGAACTACCCTGGAAATGGCAGATGATAATGCGGGTACAGGCACTTTAAAGGCCGCAATGGCTCAAAGTATGGATGAGATGATTAGGGCCAGTCTGGCCAGGGTCATAAAGGAGGATCTGGGCACGTTCCTAGAAAAGATAGTAACCGAAAATCTGGCATCACAGAACTCTCCGTCCGAGAAAACCGCTACACCCGCTGAAACTAGAAGCGTGGAAGAAGAGCGAGACTCCGCTCCCGACCAAAGAAGACTGGAAAAGGGGAAGGCCCCGATGCAGGAGCCAGCAAAGAATGCTTATATGTTCATGATTGATGATTCGCCACGAAAATCACAAGACAAAGCACCGCAGGATGATTTGACTCATTACCGGTCATTTAGTCATGATAACAATCGGTATGATGAGTGGCGTCCGGAATATAGGAAGCAGCGAGATGAATTATATGAAGGGGTGATCAAGAGGCTCCAACGTCTGGAAGGTTTCACCACCTATGATGTTAATTTCTGGTACCAGCCACTAGATGAGCAGTTACCGCCTAAATTCAAATTCCCTGAGATGACTAAATATGACGGAGCTGGGTCACCGAAAGCTCACGTTTTGATGTATATGGGATGCATGAAGCCAATGGGGGTCAACGACAATATGCTCGCACATTTGTTCCAGAGAAGTTTAGTTGGAAATGCCTTAGAATGGCTTATGGAGTTAGATCGATCGAGGTATCCCTCATGGACAATGCTGGCGGATGCCTTTATCAGACACTTCAACTATGGCGGGGATACCAGAGTTACCCGCAGGCAGTTAGAAGCCATGCAGCAAGGACCCAATGAATCCTTCACCGATTACATTGCAAGATGGAGACGGAAGGTTCGAGAAATGATCGATCGTCCTAATGAGGAGAAACAAATAGCAATCATTCGAAAGAACCTGAGGCCGAACGTCCAGAGAATGATGAGTGTTGTGACAAAATCCAGGCTGGACAAATTCATTCAAGCTGAAACCCAAGTAGAGTACACCCTCAAAGATGAGATGTCCTTTGAGCCAAAGGTAAAGAGATTCGGGAAGGAACATGTGAACTATGTCTCTAATGGTCAAGGCCAGCAACGACCATTTCAGTTACATAGCAACCGATAAGGTCAACAGAATCAACAATCGCAAGGTTATCGGGCTATTTATAGTAGCCAACGAAGGGATCACGGGTATGGATCGAATAGGCCCAGGAGAGAGTTCTCTAAACTAAATCATCTTATGAGTTTACTTCTAGCGGGGTTGTTAGAAGCATGGTTGGTGACTCGCAGGGAACCATTACCAGTGCCCGAGACTCCTCCTCTAGGGTATAATCCAAGTCAACATTGCGATTTCCACCAGGGGCCAGGTCACCTGACTGACAATTGTTGGGCACTTAGGCATGAAATACAAAACTTGTTGGACAGTGGGAAGATCTCTATGGAAGGGGTGCAAGTGCCCGGGAAGCCTAACATCAACACGAACCAGCTCCCGAATCACCAAAATGATGAGAGAATGAACGTAAACTATATTGGGACAGAGGAAATTGGGAATCTGCGGAAATTGTGGCAGCCCACGGTACACCTCCAGTTACAACAAGTGTGTATCAAGTTGGTGAGTCTAGTCAGAGACCTCTCACCTTCAATGAGCTTACGGCCAGGGGCAGGAAGCTAGAATTGGAAAAACTCTGGCCAATTCCAACTAAAGAAACAACCCGAACTCAAGAAGAGGGACGAGAGAATCAAGTTTCTGAAACCAGTCCAGTTGTAACAGAAACCCCGTTGTTCACAATCAACAAGATGACCCCTATTGGATTTAAGATACTATCGAAAGGAAAGACTATCCGAATAGAGGGTTTGTTAAGACCCCCAGTCAAATTAGCAGAAAGTCTTATCCCAAAAAGTCAAGACCACACTTGGACAAACTCAATGAAAACGATAAAAGAATCCGACGAGGAATGTCAGGAGGTCCAACATCAGACCAGGATAGGGAAAATTTAAAAGCTAGCACACTTGAGAGTTGACAATCCAGCAGCAGCGGCCAGAGGCTCACTCTTCTAGGTTTTTTCACAAAAGCCTTGGGAAGAAAAGGACTAGCTGGTAGTGGACCAACTTCGGGGGACAAAAGCCAACGTGTCTGTTTGGGGTTTACTTGAAGCTTCCAGCAAACATAGAGAGGCACTTTTGTCTGCACTTAACGCCATACAGGTAGACACCAGAATAACCCCGGAAGAATTGGTGGCAACTGTGGCCCAAGTCAGAGGAATCCCAACAATATCATTCTCAGATGATGATTTGCCAATAGAAGGGGCAAATCACAACCAGGCATTGAACATCACAGTCGGTTCGAACCATCTAATCTTCCCACTAGTGTTAGTGGACAATGGTTCAGGGGTAAACATTTGTACGTTGAAAATGGCTAGAATTATGGGCTTGAAAGATGAGGATATGGCATTCCAAGAGGGAACCACACGGACCGTAAAAGGATTTCATAATGGCAAGAAGACAGTAATAGGCGAGTTCACGACCACAATTCAAACAGGGTGGGGATGGACGGAAGTATACTTTTTGGTCATGGACAATGATGCCAACTTCAATCTGTTACTGGGGCGCCTGTGGTTACATCAGAACAATGCCATAGCTTCAACAGTGCACCAAAAGGTAAAGTTCCCCCATAAGGGAAGGATTGTAGTCATTTTCGGTGATAAGGATGAGATTCAAAGAAGAACCGATCAAAAAGGCAAGAATGTCGCACCTGTAATAGAACCATTCAGAGTCTTGCACAACTACTCTAAGGAGACGGTCAACATCTTGCAAGAAGGGCCTCCTCTCAGGGAGAGAATCCCAAGCCATTTCGACTATGGGAACCAGAGAGTAGCATACTTCTTGCGAAAGCAAAGGTTCTTTCCAGGAATGGGTTTAGGAAGATACCAACAAGGCAGGACTCAGCTTGTAGAAAGTGAGACAGTGCGACTTGAAGGAACATATGGTCTGGGATATCATCCCACGGAAGAAGAAATCAGTCGGGATCAGATCGAGAAAAGAAGGAAAGTGCAAGCAAAGAATAGGGGCAAACCCTATGTCCTTCCCGCAATTGACTGGTCGAGGCAGCCTAGGTACCCAGAATGGTTTGTGAAGAAAGGCCATCATACTGCAAAACTACCCCTTCGGAAGAGGCTGAACAACTCTAAAAAACAGACGGAGATGAGACAACCAGAAAAAGGGGAACTACCGGATGACACACTGTTGATAGGGATCAGCCAGCTATACATAAAATCCTGTACCGAGCAGCAGAGTGTTCCGAGTGTTCATACGATCTCCGAAGACTCAGAGCTAGACGACACGATAACCTCAAGCTTGAGAAGGATGACTGCCGAGGAGTACATAGCATCGAAGACCCAATGGGCAAATGCAAAAGAATATCGTGTAGCCTTCAAACCTCTGAGCAAGAAGAGGACAAGAGAAGAATACCGCAAATATCTCCCTCCTTGTAAGAAGAGGATGACAAAAGTGCAATTTCGAGCGCGCCTTCAGCCGGTTCGAAAGAAAGAGATCACATCTAGCTCAGAGTGCCTTATCACACAGGTAACAGAAGCGTCTCCTCAAACAATCAATAACCAGGCAGACATTGACCCCGAAAGGTCAAAAGGAGAATCGCCTGAAAGCCTCGCAGGTACGCCATAGGTCTATATGATCTCTGAAGATATGGACCTCCAACGTCATCTCTTTGTCCGTTCAGTTAATGATAATAATCTTGTTGTCGATACTAACCATTTTGCAGGTAAGTCTCCTGGTGCTACAACATCGGGCACCCAAAAAAAATAACCTGAATCAATTGGGAGAAGGGCCATCCTCGTTTGAGGAGGAAGAAGCGTGGTCCTCAACAAATTTTGTTTCTGCTTTGAGTTTTCCATTATTTTCAAAAAACCAAAAAAATCAAAATATTTTCAAAGAATACAAAAAAATTGAAAATTCAAAAAAACAAAAAGATGTTTTGTGCATAAGTGATTTTGAAGAGCAATATGTAACCTCGAAATTGGCAATGAATATGAGTATGAGCCCGAAAAAGACGACTGGGTCGCCATCCGGGAGGAAATGCCGGAGGAGATCCAGGAGTTGCTTGATCGTAATGAAGATAGGTCACCATCGACGGAGGAAGATTCTGAAATGATAAACCTGAGCTTTGAAGACCAACCTCAGTTGGTGAAGATTGGTACCACCTTGTCTCCAGATGAACGGGAGGCTATGATTGAGTTGTTAAAGGAGTACAAAGATATCTTTGCCTGGCCATATGAGGACATGCCAGGACTAGACGCTGAAATGGTGGTTCACAGGCTACCTACTTACCTTGATGCTAAACCAGTTAAACAAAAGCTCAGAAGATTGAAACCGGAATGGACAGTGAAGATCAAGGAAGAAATCTCTAAGTAGTTGGATGCAAAGTTCCTGGTCCAAGTTACATATACAGATTGATTAGCAAACATTGTGCTAGTACCCAAGAAGGATGGAAAAGTTCGAATGTGCATTGATTACAGGAACCTCAACAAGGCGAGTCCAAAAGATGACTTCCCATTATCACACATTGACATACTAGTCGACAATGCCGCTGACCACGGTTTGTTGTCTTTTATGGATGGGTTCTCCGGATACAATCAGATCAAGATGGCAGAAACAGGACATGGCGAAGACATCATTCATTACACCTTGGGGAATATATTGCTACAGAATAATGCCGTTCGGACTTAAGAACACTGGAGCTACTTACCAAAGGGCCATGGCCACTCTCTTCCACGACATGATCCACAAGGAATTGGAGGTTTACGTGGATGATATGATTGCCAAATCGTAAAGAAAAGATGATCACATCAAGGACTTGACCAAGCTCTTCAAGCGTCTAAGGAAATTCAAGCTAAGGCTCAACCCTAGTAAATGTGTATTCGGGGTTAAATCAGGGAAATTATTAGGATTCATCGTCAGCCACAGAGGTATCGAAGTTGATCCAGCCAAAGTGAAGGCCATTGCAGACATGCCTCCACCTCGCAACGAAAA
>MVGT01000297.1:13791-29264 GCA_002174775.1 Macleaya cordata
GTTTGTATATCCTTCCTTTATCAGGTATTCACTAAGGCGATTATACCACATCCGCCCGAATTGTTTCAATCCATACAAAGCTCTTTTGAGCTGAAGTGAATACAAATGGTGTGGTCTTCCCTCAGGTAAAAATAACCCTTCCGGGACTCGCATATAAATATCTGTATCTAACTTCCCGTACAGATACGCAGTGACCACATCCATTAGATGCATGTCGAGTCTTTCTGAGACTACCAGACTGATCAGATATCTGAAAGTAATTGCATCCATAACAGGAGAATATGTCTCTTCATAATCAATCCCAGGTCTCTGTGAAAAACCTTGTGCCACGAATCGCGCCTTATAACGAACGACCTCATTTTTCTCATTGCGTTTTCTTGTAAAGACCCATTTGTTTCCCACCGGGTTCACATCCGCGGGTGTTTGTACAACCGGTCCAAACACCTTACGCTTTACAAGGGAAACCAACTCTGCTTGGATAGCTTCTCTCCATTTTGTACAACCGGTCCAAACACCTTACGCTATGTCGACATTTCTCTATGGAGCGTGGCTCAATATCATCATTCTCTGTGACGATGTCAGTAGCTACTGAGAAGGAAAAAATATCGTCGACAATTATTTCATTGCGATTCCACATTTCTCCGGTACATGCNTGGTGCTAACATGCACCTATAGTTAATGATTACTTTGAATTAGTTGGAGGGCATATCTGTCCAAACTTTATCTTTAGACTACATAAACTCATATATTATTTATTTATTTTTTTGAATGGGACTATTGCCCAGGTTACAATATGGCATAGATACACGCAAAGGGCGTGTGAGAAGCGCAGAGAAACCGCCAAGAACATCGTCACCAACGAACGCAGGAAATGCACCCACCAACAGGCACAGAGAAACTGCCAATAACTACGTACTTATATTTATTATCAAATTACATGGGACAAACTTAACGGTAATACCACGGCCGAGAAGTTTTGATCCCAAGACCTCCCACCACCAAGGATTTATGGGAGGGATGCACAACCATTGAGTCAAAGGCCCATGTGCATAAACTCATATATTATTTGGTAGAATAAACTGACTCAAATAAATTCATGTTAGATGTTTTGGATGTTCTCATTTTTTAAAATTATATTAAATTTTTTTTTTTTTGTTTTGTTATCCATTTCCGTGAGTCAATGTATCATGAAAAAGAACTTGCTAGGAATGAACAAAATGGAAGATGGTCATCAGATGAAGTACTAAGTTCAACAGAAACGTAACTAGGGATGGCAACGGGGCGGGGCGGGGTCGGATTTGCCTCCCCCATCCCCGTCCCCATCACTATTCGGGGCGAGGCGGGGCGGGGATTGTGAATCCCCTATAGGGGTNATTAAGGGCGGATATCCGTGGGGATTTTTGCCATCCCTAAACATAACGCCCCTGTCAGTTACATTTTGAGGGACTGTGCTAGCGTGACACCAAGTTTTGGTGTCGATACCAGCACCTTTTGGCCCAAAACAAGGGCCTAGGGCCCACATCAGGGTCTGATTTTTTGGGACCATGTTCTCCTCATCATGTATATCATCTTAAAAAAAATAATCCATTCTAAAACTTTTAACCCAATCAAACGTTGGCTAGAAATCGGTTAGAAATCAACGGTAAGAAAATAAGTGGTGATAAATAGAGTTCAATGTTTGAACCGATTAGAAGTTTTAGAATAGATTAATTTTTTGTTGAGATGATCTACATGATGAGGAAAACATGGTCCCAAAAAAAGGCCCTTGTTTTGGGCCAAAAGATGCTTGTGTCGTCACCAAAACTTGGTGTCACGCTAGCACTGTCCCATTTTGAGTGTGATCCTCCTGCATGTTTTGTCGTCTGCTACATAGTGTTAAAAGAAACCCCCGCCCGGGCGCCCCCATCATTTGGATAGCTGGGGAAGTTTCTTTTTTGTGTGCCACGTGGCACACATGTTGTTTCCACGCGCATAAATGGTCCTCCCAGTTGGACGAAAAATCAGTCTTTAACAAATCAACTTATGTACACCCGTTTCTGGAGTGCACGCCAAGTTTTGCTGCCCTTATCCTTGACTCTCCTTAAAAAGGCTCGTGCTAGGCAGTAGCACAATAGTGTGAGAGGGCAAATGTGCAGATAAACTATTGATTGCATACACGATTAGTGTTAGCCCCTTGAACAGTGGCCAAGACTTAGCACGCGACAGACGTGACCATGGCGCAACTCATGGCACTGTCTTTGAACTGTGGGCATATGCATCTGGCATATGCGTGCCAATGGCAGGATGGCACACACAAATCTATGCATGGCATGGGACTTTGCCTATGCATAGCGGACTCGATGGGCGACGGTCCGTAAGCACACCTAGGCACTAGACACAGTGCCGGTGGCAAGGTTGAGCACGTGCCGTGGGATAGGCACATGACTGGTGAGCAAGACCTTGGCATGTAAGTCACTGGCATATGCGAGGGCATATGGCACAGTGCATAAGACGCTGATGCGCGCAAGGGCGCAAGGCACAGCGCACACGCTGGCAGAGGGCACAGCGGTACACGCAGGCATGCACGTGGGGGCATGTCGTGGCGCGTGACTACGCGAGCACGTGCGCGGGCACGAGCGAGCACAGGACGAACGTGGCGGGTTTCTAGGCGCACGTCGTGCGCGTGACCAGGACGGTTACGGACGTGGGCCAAATCACGTTCACGGCATGTACGCACTTATGCCTAGTGGGCAGAAGTGGTGGGGAGCGGTTATGGGCGGTTACGGCAGTTACCAGCCCACGTTCTTAGTGGATAACTACCTGAGGACACGTGGCGCATCTACAGAACAGCAGTTGCATAACGGTTATGCATGTTCTACTTAGTGGGACACATGCCAACATGCTAAGACATGGCTGAGTTGGTTACAAGTAGTGGGTCAGTGTATGGTGGGTTATTTGTACATGTGTACTGTAGTTAGTTATTTTTGTAGGCTATATAAAGCCAACCCCAGATGCTTGGGAGACAGATGGGTGTGAGTTGTATTCCCACAAGTGTGCAGTAATAAAGTGGCTTCGGCCTTAGCTTATGTTTGTGTTGCTTGTGTGTTCCGTAAGGGTTGGTACTTAAAGTATTTTGAATATACAGTGAGAGCGCGAGAAGGCTGAACTAAGGAAGGGTTACTTAGTGCCGGTTGCGAGAAAAATTGATATCCCTATAACCTAGGGTTGTCCTCGTGACAATTAGCATCTCTCTCCACTATTGAAAGATTGATAAGGCGGTCTTCATAAATATCCTACCGTGTACCGACAACAGCTATTCGCACAAAAAGTTAAATTTTTAAGTTTAGAAATGAGAAATGCAGTTTTTTTTGTCTTTTGCCTTCATATTCAGTGGTGAAAAACCCAAAACAATCGACCTATCTTCCTCCGAAATCAGTATTTCCAAAGCTCATTACTTTTGCACGGGCTCTCCCACACGTGGTAGTTGGCAATCTTTTTACAAACTCACACCTTTTCACACGCGTTATGTATGTGTGATCTAGTTAACCTCTTCACAAACCTCTACACATATGTGAACTAGCAAATTATATATGTGTGATTTGGTTAATCTCTTCTCAAACCTGACACAAATTCTCTTAATTTTCGTTATTAGCATTGCACTTATATTTTTTTGGAATTGTCCTATAGGACTCACATAATGTGGAGATCATTGACACGTAAAAAAAGACCTTGGATCATCTAAACTAGCCCTAGAAAAGAGTGTATGCAGAGTGTATGAATAAGACAAGCATAAAATATAAAAACTGGTGGGTGAAATTTGTAAAAGTGGGAGCATACACGCGTGTGATTTGACAATTACGCGCGTACGAAGTGACAAACTAACACCTCATAACCACCCCCACCAAGGCCTAATTTTGACTCACATGATAAAGAGATTATCACATTAACCCTTAGATCATCTCCACATGAGGCTAGGTTTGTTCCAACACAACCACCGCTTAATTTTGGTCTACATAATGAAGAAATCATCACAAAAATTTAGCTCTTAGCCCTTAGATCGGGCGAACAAACATGTGTAAATAGAGTGTAAGAATAAAGTGGGTATTAGTTGAGCCTAAATGTGCACGACCCATGGACTGATGTGATCTAAACGTTGAAAAGATCATAGACACAAAAAATCAGCCTTTCACTTCACGTAAAACCCATCATTAGGTGTAAACTAAGTGTTAGAAAGTAACACCCGACCTATTTATTTTTTGTAAAAACTACACCCACACATTTTTAAGCTAATATGTGGGACCCACATGATCATAAGATCATAATCCTCACCAAAACAACCACTTGATCATATCTGAGTGGGCCCTAGAATAGGTGTAAGCAGAGTGTAAAATAGAGGTAAATTTAACTTAAAAGTATTGAAAAGGAGATATGTAGAATTATTGGAAATGTGTGATGGAGTACTTTGAATGAAATTAAGTCGGCTCATTTTGTAGCCGCATGTATTACTTTTGCATCGTATGACACTACATTTGTATTAAGTTTTTTTTGACATCTAATTCAAAACCAATTGAAAATGAGTGGAGAGGCGCACGATCTTATATATTAAATCACNAGGCTATTCCAAGAAGGCTGCGCCGTGTACAGACATGCTAAAGAAGGACAGGCCATGGATTTGGTCTGATGCATGCCAGCAGGCGTTCAACACTTTGAAAGAAGCAGTGGCTACGGAGCCGGTGCTTAGATTGCCAGACTACGAGGTACCGTTTGAGGTACACACCGATGCGTCAGATAAAGCAATCGGAGGGGTGCTTGTGCAAGAAGGACATCCCGTTGCTTTTGAGAGCAGGAAGCTCAATGATGCAGAAAGAAGATATACAGTCCATGAGAAAGAAATGTTGGCAGTCATCCATTGTTTAAGGGTATGGCGTCACTATCTGTTGGGAACAACCTTCATTGTTCGGATAGACAGCGCAGCTATTACCTACTTCACCAGTCAAAAGAAGTTATCGCCAAAACAAGAAAGGTGGCTTGAGTTTATGGCGGAGTTCTATGTGAAGATCGAACATAAGCCAGGAAGGCTTAATTCTGTCCCGGATGCGCTAAGCAGGAAGCTAGCGGCAGAGGTGGTCAATGTACTGACCACGATTCAGGCGGATCTCTTGCCTAGAATCAAAGATGAGACAAGTAAGGATTCAGCTTGTGTGCGGCTAATCCAATCAATCAACGATGGTGTTACACGTCGTTTTTGGGTAGAGGAGGGACTACTCTACGCCAAGGGAGGCAGAATCTATGTTCCTAGTACAGGTGGTCTGAGACAGGAACTAATGAGAGAGACACATGACTCACTTTGGGCCGGACACCCAGGCATAGAACGAACTCATGCCCTTTTAGCTCGTTCTTACTTCTGGCCAAAGATGGATGAGGATGTGGAACTGTATGTGAAGACTTGCCTTGTGTGCCAACAAGACAAGACTGAGAGAATGAAGACAGCAGGGTTGCTGCAACCATTACCTATTCCAGAGAAACCTTGGAGGAGTATTTCGATGGATTTCATTACGGGGCTACCTAAGGTGCAAGGGTTTCGCTCCATAATGGTGGTAGTGGACAGATTCTCTAAATATGCAGTGTTTATCCCCGCACCACATAGCTGTAACGCGGATGTTGCAGCGGAGTTGTTCTTCAAGTATGTGGTGAAGTATTGGGGTCTGCCTGAGGATATCGTGAGTGACCGAGACACTCGGTTCACAGGACGATTTTGGACCGTGTTATTCGGATTGCTGGGATCTGAATTACGGTTTTCTACGAGCAATCATCCGCAAACCGATGGACAGACGGAACGGATCAATGCTTTGTTAGAAGAGTACCTGCGCCATTATGTGACGGCGAGTCAGGGAAATTGGGTTGCACTATTGGATAGTGCACAATTCTGCTATAATCTGCACAAGAGTTCATCCACGGGGATGAGTCCATTCGAGTTAGCTAGTGGCCAACAACCGTTAACTCCACATGACGTACCTAAGGCACGTTCACAGGGTTCGTGTCCCGCAGCTTATCGTTTTGCACGCTCCAAACAGGAAATGTTGGAGGAAGCTCAAGACAGCTTGGCTAAAGCTGTGAAGAGGATGAAGAAGTATGCGGACCAGCATCGTAGAGATGTTGAGTTTCAGGTTGGAGAAAAGGTGATGTTGAAGCTTACACCCCAGATTTGGAAGAAAATTAACAGTAAACAGGTGCATCGTGGCCTCATTCCACGGTATGACGGGCCGTTTGAGATCATGAAGCGCGTTGGGAAGGTGGCATACAGGTTAGTATTGCCAGAAAGGTTGAAGGTTCATCCAACCTTCCATGTTAGTTTCTTAAAGAAGTTTCACCCGGATCTGCTGGACACCTCTAGACAACAGTCTAAGAGGGCTCCTCCCGTGATTAGACAGCAGTTTGACAAGGAAGTGGAGGCTATCCTTGATCACAAGGTGATGGGGGCAAGTAAGAAGAATAGGAGGACCTATTATTTGGTGAAGTGGCATGGTTCATCAGATGCTGAAGCAACTTGGGAGAAGGACACTACTCTATGGCAATTTGAGAAGCCAGTGCAGGACTACTTGAAGAAAGCCTCGACGAGGGCGTCGAGTTCTTCTGGTGGGGGTGGTTTGTTAGCCCCTTGAACAGTGGCCAAGACTTAGCACGCGACAGACGTGACCATGGCGCAACTCATGGCACGGTCTTGGAACTGTGGGCATATGCATCTGGCATATGCGTGCCAATGGCAGGATGGCACACACAAATCTATGCATGGCATGGGACTTTGCCTATGCATAGCGGACTCGATGGGCGACGGTCCGTAAGCACACCTAGGCGCTAGACACAGTGCCGGTGGCAAGGTTGAGCACGTGCCGTGGGATAGGCACATGACTGGTGAGCAAGACCTTGGCATGTAAGTCACTGGCATATGCGAGGGCATATGGCACAGTGCATAAGACGCTGATGCGCGCAAGGGCGCAAGGCACAGCGCACACGCTGGCAGAGGGCACAGCGGTACACGCAGGCATGCACGTGAGGGCATGTCGTGGCGCGTGACTACGCGAGCACGTGCGCGGGCACGAGAGAGCACAGGACGAACGTGGCGGGTTTCTAGGCGCACGTCGTGCGCGTGACCAGGACGGTTACGGACGTGTGCCAAACCACGTTCACGGCATGTACGCACTTATGCCTAGTGGGCAGAAGTGGTGGGGAGCGGTTATGGGCGGTTACGGCAGTTACCAGCCCACGTTCTTAGTGGATAACTACCTGAGGACACGTGGCGCATCTACAGAACAGCAGTTGCATAACGGTTATGCATGTTCTACTTAGTGGGACACATGCCAACGTGCTAAGGCATGGCTGAGTTGGTTACAAGTAGTGGGTCAGTGTATGGTGGGTTATTTGTACATGTGTACTGTAGTTAGTTATTTTTGTAGGCTATATAAAGCCAACCCCAGATGCTTGGGAGACAGATGGGTGTGAGTTGTATTCCCACAAGTGTGCAGTAATAAAGTGGCTTCGGCCTTAGCTTATGTTTGTGTTGCTTGTGTGTTCCGTAAGGGTTGGTACTTAAAGTATTTTGAATATACAGTGAGAGCGCGAGAAGGCTGAACTAAGGAAGGGTTACTTAGTGCCGGTTGCGAGAAAAATTGATATCCCTATAACCTAGGGTTGTCCTCGTGACAATTAGCATCTCTCTCCACTATTGAAAGATTGATAAGGCGGTCTTCATAAATATCCTACCGTGTACCGACAACAGCTATTCGCACAAAAAGTTAAATTTTTAAGTTTAGAAATGAGAAATGCAGTTTTTTTTGTCTTTTGCCTTCATATTCAGTGGTGAAAAACCCAAAACAATCGACCTATCTTCCTCCGAAATCAGTATTTCCAAAGCTCATTACTTTTGCACGGGCTCTCCCACACGTGGTAGTTGGCAATCTTTTTACAAACTCACACCTTTTCACACGCGTTATGTATGTGTGATCTAGTTAACCTCTTCACAAACCTCTACACATATGTGAACTAGCAAATTATATATGTGTGATTTGGTTAATCTCTTCTCAAACCTGACACAAATTCTCTTAATTTTCGTTATTAGCATTGCACTTATATTTTTTTGGAATTGTCCTATAGGACTCACATAATGTGGAGATCATTGACACGTAAAAAAAGACCTTGGATCATCTAAACTAGCCCTAGAAAAGAGTGTATGCAGAGTGTATGAATAAGACAAGCATAAAATATAAAAACTGGTGGGTGAAATTTGTAAAAGTGGGAGCATACACGCGTGTGATTTGACAATTACGCGCGTACGAAGTGACAAACTAACACCTCATAACCACCCCCACCAAGGCCTAATTTTGACTCACATGATAAAGAGATTATCACATTAACCCTTAGATCATCTCCACATGAGGCTAGGTTTGTTCCAACACAACCACCGCTTAATTTTGGTCTACATAATGAAGAAATCATCACAAAAATTTAGCTCTTAGCCCTTAGATCGGGCGAACAAACATGTGTAAATAGAGTGTAAGAATAAAGTGGGTATTAGTTGAGCCTAAATGTGCACGACCCATGGACTGATGTGATCTAAACGTTGAAAAGATCATAGACACAAAAAATCAGCCTTTCACTTCACGTAAAACCCATCATTAGGTGTAAACTAAGTGTTAGAAAGTAACACCCGACCTATTTATTTATTGTAAAAACTACACCCACACATTTTTAAGCTAATATGTGGGACCCACATGATCATAAGATCATAATCCTCACCAAAACAACCACTTGATCATATCTGAGTGGGCCCTAGAATAGGTGTAAGCAGAGTGTAAAATAGAGGTAAATTTAACTTAAAAGTATTGAAAAGGAGATATGTAGAATTATTGGAAATGTGTGATGGAGTACTTTGAATGAAATTAAGTCGGCTCATTTTGTAGCCGCATGTATTACTTTTGCATGGTATGACACTACATTTGTATTAAGTTTTTTTTGACATCTAATTCAAAACTAATTGATAATGAGTGGAGAGGCGCACAATCTTATATATTAAATCACAAAGTTTTTATTTTCTTGTTTAGGACTATTCTCAACATAAACCCTCATGTATATCTATATTTTGAGTTTGATACATGGTATTCTATTGGGTGACGTAGAAATGTCTTGCATATTCTACTATTATATTAAACATGAATGGAAAAATAAACCCAAATCAGCCTTAGATTTAGGTTCCACCCTACCCAAAGTTAACATTTTAAATAAAATCCAAAAAAGAGTAAAATATAATAATAACCTCCCTTAAAAACTAAAAAGAGAATAGAAGGAAGAGAGAGAAACGAAAATTGCATTTTCGAATTAGAGGAGTTGAAGAACTAACAGAGAAAACGACGATCGAACGGAGAAGACGACGAAGTTGAGATCAGAGAGAGAGAGAGTTAGAGAGAGATAAAGAGAGATAAAGGAAAGAAGAACGAGAAAACATATCGACGGAGTTCAGATCTAGGATTTTTTTTTTGAGATCTAGTTTTTTTTTCCTGAATATTTATTTTGGTCTAAGTTTTCTATTGCTTTAAATTCTATATTTGATATCATCTAGATTAGTTGTTGATTTGTTTTTCAACACAAGAACATAATTGTATAACACTTGCATACACAGTTGCATCTCACTTGCACCTTAGTTGCATAACACTTCACAAAGTTGTACGTCACTTGCATCTCACTTGAACCTCACTTGCATCATAACACTTGCATCTCACTTGCACATCACTTCACATCACTTGCACAACACTTGCATGCTAGTTGCATCTCACTTGCACCTCTCTTACACCTCAGTTGCATAACACTTCACACACTTGCACGTCACTTGCACCTCACTAGCACCTCACTTGCATCTCAGTTGCACCTCACTTGCATCTAAGTTGCACCTCATTTGCATCTCACTTGTATGTCAGTTGCACCTCACTTGCACCATCATTTGCACCTCACTTGTACAACACTTGCATCAGTTGCACATCACTTGTATGTCACTTGCTCCTCACTTGCATCTCACTTGCATGTCAGTTGTACCTCACCTGCATCTCACTTGCACCTCACTTGCATCTCAGTTGCACCTCACTTGCATCTCACTTGCATATCAGTTGCACCTCACTTGCATAACACTTGCACCTCACTTGCATAACACTTATATCAGTTGCACATCACTTCAAATCACTTCCACCTCACTTACATGTCACTTGCACCTCACTTGCATATCAGTTGTACCTTACTTGCATCTCACTTGCATGTCAGTTGCACCTCACTTGCATAGCCCTTGCACACAGTTGCATACTATTTTTTTTAACAGAAAATGAAGAAGATGAAGGTGAAGATAGAGCAGAAGAAGAACAAGAAGAAGAAGAATAAGAAGAAGAAGATGATGAAGTGATCGCCGACAGATCTAACTTGCCGAAAAAAATGGTGAAGTAGGCAGCTCCTATCACCTACAATCTCTCACTCTCTCTAAAATTCACTCTCTAGAAGAAGAAGAGGAAGAAGAAGATGAAGAAGAAGAGGATGAAGTGATCGCCGACAGATCAAACTCGCCGGAAAAAATGGTGAAGAAGGCAGTACGACCATCACCTACAATCTCTCTCTCTCTCTAAAACTCTCTCTAGAAGAAGAAGAAGAAGAAGAAGAAGAAAAAGAAGAAGATGAAGACGAAGATGATGAAGTGATCGCCGACAGATCTAACTCGCAAGGAAAAATGGTGAAGAAGGTAGCCCCTAGCCATCACGTACGATCTCTCTTTCTCTCTCTAAGATTCTCTCTCTATTATTTCCTTTCTAAACAAAAGAAGGGCAAATATGTCAATAAAAAAATAAAACCAAGTCAAAGAGTTGAAAATGCCAGGTGTACAAAAGACAAAAAAAAATTTGGGTTGCATTTTAAAAGTCAAAGTTAGCTGAGTGGGAAGTTAAAGCATAGCTAGAATTGGGGTTCCAACCTAATTTCATGTATATTAAACTAGCTTGAACACGTGCCAAAGGCACACAACACTTGTTAAAAAAATTGTTTTTTTAGAAATTTAGGTTTTCTAAAAGTATTTTTTTTGGATTCAAATGGTATATAATTATGTTTTATAAAACAAACCATTAATTAAAAAAATTATTTAAAATTGTACATAATTAAATTTTGTAAATTAATTAAAAAATATTAATTCATTTCACTTAATTATATCATTTTGTTACTATAATTTACTACTATTTAGTAACAAAGAACGATACATTGCATGCCAGGCCTTTTTTTTTTGCAACGAAGTTGCCAATATATTTTATTAGGTCTACATGGAGATGATTTAAATGCTGACTTTTTATAAGAGTGTTCTCATCACCAAGTAGATCATCTTCATCAGAAATTACATTATTCTAACACTTCTAAATCCTTCATAAGTTCGGTGATTAATAAGAACATTCTCACTATAAAAGTAGTCCTTGCATCAACTCTATGTGGGCTCCACAAAAATCTTGACAACGTCTTGGTAAAATAAGCCTAACAATGCATCCTTATTTGGAAGCAATTTTTCCATAACTTACTATGAGGAGGGATACTTTGCCCAATATGGGAATGCCCCATGTGTGCCCAAGAGAGAGTTAGGGGCCACATAAAGATGTTCTAAGGCCTGAGTTTTGGTGATGATGACCGACTTAATTTTAGTTGGGCATTTTAACATGGGGCAAAGTATCTATCCTCCCTCATGTACTATTATTAGTGTAATTTTATTATATTTCAGACCAATAAAACTCTAGCAAAATGAAAAATAAATCAAAACAATCAAATCATTAGATATCTCACCTGCAGACCCATGTCGGGCTCTAATGTGGGTCCAACTTCATAGATTGAACGCTTGTAAGGGTAAGTCTAGTGGGATATATAAAAATAGATCCCTTAATATCCAACCCTAGAAGTTAAAATGTGTTTTTGCTCTAGTGGTAATCCCTTAAAAGGGATTAAAAAAAATAGATAGAGGAAAGAGGCAGAAAAAAGGAAGAGAGAGATATAGTGATGAATTAAGTAAGACATGCACACAAGTTTAACTTTACTATGATGGTTAAAACGTTATGCATAAAAAAATAATTTACTTCATAGTTCAATACCCGATATTTAACCACAATATTCTAATTCACGTAAATATCCTTGAAGTGCATCTTGTAATCTAATAATTATACATTTGTGGACTCCTATCCATTTTTCTTAAGGCAATAGTGGAGGGTACCTGCAAAACAAAAGAAAACACTCCGACGCCCAAGTTAGTATTGTACCATTTATAGGAAAAATAGATAGTATACCTTTAGCTCATTAATGGTCCAATGTTTATAGTTTGAGAATATTTTATGCTGAACCGTCATTATAGCTGCCTACGTACCCTTTAGGGATCAAGCATTACGTAGTTCATAGCTTTAAACAAAATACTTTCAGCTAGGTCTCTATTATAGTTCAATAAGTTTGGATAAATTAAAACTATAATAAATAAACTTCAAAAATTATCAAATTTTTGCATAAACAAGATATATTTGTCTAGTTTTCGATACATCAAGCGGATCCTTAATCAGATCTATGATCAAAGAGAAGTAACCAGATTATCAAACATATACCAGAAATTCTACTCATGTAAGGATTTGTCTAAACGAGATAGAATTTAACCAAGGCGAATCATATTTTTATTGTGATTGGAGTACTTAAACTTCTCCAAATAAGCTGATATTTTAACCAAGTATAATTTATTATCTCATCTACATCATACTCAATTTTTAGGACCATCCAACGGTCCAATCTTGAGCAATGACTAATTTCTTCTTCTCTCTTTTCTTCCTCCTTAGAGTTATTCCAAGGAGAATTAGTAGCTCCTCCTTTGATTTGCTTCCAAATCTAGTATAAAAACTCTCTTTATGATGTTGAAAATACTTATTTCTAATTGAAAACCTCTCTTCCTATTTCTCTCTTCTTTTTTATCTCCCTCCTCCTTCCTTGTCTTCACAAACTACCTCTTTATATAGGTTAAAATTGAATCATAAGGTGGTGGATAAAAATAAAATTAATGGTGGTAGATTAGCCACTACAATGGTGGACTAGCCACCACTTAGTGGTGGTAGACTAACCATCATACTTAGTGGTGGTAGTGATTGTAGTATATCTACCACTATCTAGTGGTAATGGAGGTGGATGTTAGAAAAAAATTTTATTATTATTATTCTTAGTCAAATATTTAATAAAAATAGTAAATACTAGATAAATTTTTGTGTATCAAAACTTTGATGTGACTTAGGTCCCTAGTTTAATGATTTGAAGACATGTATCAATCAAAATGATCTTGTGGATTAAATCAAAAGTTTCGAGTGGATAAACATTATTCCTTAATAAATTATCTATATGTACACATTATACTATAATGACCATAACTCTTAGACCATAAGTCCGAATATGACCCACCATACCATTCTGAAAACTAGATTCAAAGAGCTACAATTTCACCAGAAATAGCCCAAAGCCAATTTGGAACATAAAATGTCTAAAAATGAGTTTAAAATATACTGATGAATATATATATAAAAATATAAATAATAACCTATAAAATGTTGAGTTGTCTTAACCCAAAACAAGTAAAGATGGGCTTAGCCCATTTAACCCATAGTTTCGTTGCCAAGTCCATTACCTGAATTATTGGGTTAGGCCATCTAACCTATACATAAATATGTATATATAGATCTTATTACAAAAGATGACTACACAAAAGATAATTCAATTTAAGATAAATTTATAATACTAGTTCTCGGGTTAGACCCAAGGCGAATTTGAACTCAAAAATTCAGTGTATTACAAAGGAACTCCACTAGAGTGCCTAAAACTGCTTGATTAAGCAGTTTAGGGACTCCAGTAGAGTTGTCCTAAGAGGCCCCTTTGCATAATTGAATTTCTCGTTTTAAATTAGACCATTCTACTCGTTGTTCCAACCACTCTAAATTTAAATATGGAGGTAAATCACCCTACCCTAACCCGACCCGCCAGACCCTACCCTAACTCGACCCGCCAACTAAATAGATAGGGTTAGGGTTGATATTTTATGACCCGTAAAAAAATGGGTCAACCCACAGATAACTCGCGGATAACCCGTCAACCCGTGATGTTTTCTTTCTTTCTTTCTTAACCTAACCTAATCTCTTTTTTTATTCTCTTCCCTAATGATATCCCTCTCTCCTTCTCTCCAGATCTTTCAGTTTCTCTGTTAAAAATAACCATCTTTTCCACTCCATCAAATCCTGTAACAAAACCCATCTCCAGTTCACTTCTTTTCTTCCTCTCCATATTTATTTCTCTCTCTATGATCACTTCATCAAATCTTAAGTCCTAATTACTCCAAAACAACACCATGATGGTATTAGATATATTTCCTACCAAAAAAAGATCGTATTAGATATGGCCTCATAACGTATCTCACTCATGGTCCTCTCCAACAATCCACAACCACATCCACAGTTATTTTGATGCTTACTGTCGTTGGGGCTTTCGTTGCCGACTCTTTTCTTGGCCGATTTCATACTATCTTATTCTCTTCTGTCATTTACCTACTGGTTCGTCTTTCTCTCCTCTCTCTCCTTGACAACATTGATACATGAATTAAGTAATTAACTTGAGTGACACTATCAATTTTCTGTTCTTTTTTTTTTGGGAAAGTTCACTTGCACACCACATTTTTTAAAAGGCGTAAAAAGATTTAGGCATCAATTTTTTAGATTTCTTCTCCTCTCTAATTTTTAGGTATACTTAATTTATATTTTTTTGAATTGTAAGCCCAGAAAAAACCCAAATTCATGTTCAAATGGTTAAAGAAAAAAAAGTATGATTTCCATCCATAAAACCTGAACAAACAAAAAATTTACAATTTGATTTCAAGCCTCATTTTCCAATTCTGAAAGCCTACCAATTTTTTGTTTTATTTGTGCCCTAAAAGATAACTAGGGCCACTAGGTGTTGGGAATCGATTATGCCAGTTAAAAACGTAGCGAAAAAATAAAGGTTTAAAAACTTTATTCGATTCCTAATAGGACGTCCAACTGTTAATGGGATCTGAACAGAAAAGGATGGAAATCATACCTTTGAAGCGTGAACTGTAACCCCAAAACTTTGTTGTTAGCTAATGATGATGATCCCACAAACAGATCTACTAGATCGGATCGTCAGGCTTGTGCTCCAGTTAATGAGAAATCTACGCACTACTTAACCGAGGAACTAGGGTTTATTTTCTCTCAACTTTGAAATAATTAGAACACACACAAAGTAGGGAGGGGAGAGAAAGTGACATTTTTCTCTATGGTTGGGCTAGAGAAAAACGCCTCTCTCTATAGAGAGGTCCCTAATCCCTATCCTATGCTAAGTCTAATTAGGTTTAAGTGGGTCCCACACTTTCAGGCTTTTAAATATTTAAAATTCTAAACTTAGTATCT
>MVGT01000297.1:29284-44780 GCA_002174775.1 Macleaya cordata
TCCTATGCTAAGTCTAATTAGGTCTAAGTGGGTCCCACACTTTTAAGTTTTTAAATATTTAAATTTCTAACTTTAGTGTCTCACACAAAATAGAATTACTAAATATTTTAGTTACAAATAACTCCACCAAATATTTGTAACTGAACCCTTCATAAAGTGTGGATATTTAAAAAGGAACTCATCCACTGTTATTACCGCAATTAAGTCCCTCCACTATTTTTCGAAGTTCGTAAATGTCCCTAGCTTTATATTTATTTACTTGTCAGTGCCTAGGATGAATTTACATATTTTGACCCTGACCATCACCCATGCAATAATTTTTAATTGTCTAATAAATCTCCCAAACAATTTAGGAGACCACTGGCCAGTCTAGATCATCAGAACTTAAAAAGTGATTCCGATGAACATCATTTCATGTGGACTCCTTATTGAATTAACTTATTCCTACTATGGAATAAATGACCATCCATCTTACTTAGAATATTGGATCACGTTTTCGTTTCTGACCTCACTGATTAGCAAAATAAAACGGTCACTACTCTCATGTAAGTTATATGTTAATTCTCAGAATTAAACACCAATTACTATAATAGTAATTTTGATGATTATTATTATTAACTGAGATTAAATAATGACAATCATCATTTGACCTGTTCAATGTAATTTAATTACATCAACATATTGGACTAGGAGTCGACACTCCTGTGATGGAGATACATCACATTATAATATATAATCATCCTTTGTGTTAGTCTTAGAATAGACTACGAACTAATATTAATGAATTAAACCTCTCCTTGTATAAACATACTTCATACAATTAATTCATTTTGTTATATTATACTCACTATATATGCATGTTAAACAGAATTAATAAACTATTTATTATACTCATAAATGTCGTAAATATTATTTTTAGGGCATGACCCCAACACTAGGGCCGCCGTTAGGGTCAACCCTGTTAGGGTTAGGGTTTAAGAAATTGACCCGTTTATTAAACGAGTCAAGGTTAGGATTGGCATATTTTGATCCCCCAACCTGCCAACCTGCTTAGAATCGACCCGCGGATGATCCGTTGCCAGGTCTACGGAAGACTGATGTTGTAAGTGGGAAGAGTCTGGTGCATTAAATTGGAGAGACCAAGAATCTAGAATGTGATGGAGAAGAATATGCTTGTTAACAACGTGTTTAATACCTTAAAAATAAGTTTTATCTAGAGAGAAATGCCTATTTACAATATGAGTGTCGTTTCTCTATTGATCTCAGGTCATATTTAGAGGTTGGTTACAAATAGAGACGCACGTACAAATAGAGATATGGCTCTTCACGATGGGTTAAACGTTTTCGTTAGTAACGGCTTTAAAAGTTAACAAACGATATGTGTAATAGTTGTGCCTATTGAAATAACAGATTTGATGACATGTGTCACGGTACGTTTGTTTGGCTATGCGTATACCGTGACACAACCGGTGGGCTGGATGTATATGCGTGGCACCGAGATGCACGCGCATGAATATGCATAACATAGTCGGTGGGCTAGTTGAATATGCAGGACTGACCCGGAGGGCGAAGTGAAGCTTCATGGCACGGAGGTGCTATGTTGTGAATATTCGGGAGCGAGCCGGAGGGCTTGGCGAAGCTTCAAGGGTTGGATAAGCTGCGAAGTGTATATTCATTTCATGGGTCGAAAAAGAGTATGATTGGTCTCATGATTTGATGTTTCCTTTTGGCGGTGGCGAAAAGGTAAATTTATCTACTATAGGGAGGGGTCCCCGACCTCCCTGCTGCACCTTCGGGTGTAGCTTTATTGGGTATTCCATGGAGCAACCCGTGGGCCGGGCCATGCTTAGCTAGAGGGCTATGCGTTGGTTTCCTTTGTCATAGGATACGACTTAGGACTGTACATGCAGGAGGTGGTACAACGACATTTCTAGAATGCCTTAGGGTCCTATGCATGCTAGACATCGATTCGACAGTATGCTTGGCCTGAAGCTTCTTTGGAAGGACCGAGCTATCCGAGATGCATATCTTGGTGTGCTCATGGATATGCTTGGCATGCTTTGTGTTGAGCTATCCGGGGTGGTGTAGCACGGTGTGGCATAGTAAGGGGCGAACTATGCCTGGATCATTGGATGCTAGTATGTTGCAGGCTAGTGTTTTCATGTTGCTATACGGAAACCTTATAGCCAGGATGGACCTCGCATATGCATATGCTTGGTTGGAGCCTCGATGCTTTTTAACAGGTGAAGCTTATGACTGTATGGGCAGTCCGAGTAATGTCGGCTTGGCCAAGTAGACGGTTATTCACAGTTACTTTCCCTGTACTGTGGAAACAGTGAATCCTACTTATTGGACGAGTGTCATAGGACACGATGAAGTGACTCGTAGGCCGGCATATGAGTGTGGCTTGTGTTGGTTATTCCGCTGTGCATAATGGTGCAAGATGACTTGAAGGTCTAGAGCATAACCGAAATGGTTTGTGAGTCTGACTATGGACTAGGAAGGAGACTGTAGTGCCACACGGGTAATCGGTAATATGAATTTCCGCTGCGTGACCGCTTATGTTGCTGTTCAACCGATCCGCCCATGATATTTGGTATCAGAGCAGAAGTTGATCGTTGTTGAACATACAACCTCTGATTCCACGAAGTTGGCTTATGCTAGAGATGCATATTCGATGAGCCAAAGAGAGCGGAGGACTCAGAGCTGGAATGTTGGTGAATATACATTCTCTGGTCCAAGAGTAGGACAGAGCTTTGCTTCCGTTGCATATAAATATATTGGTAGCTTCTTGTCCGAGATATGAGATGGACAGAGCTTGGCGTATGGTGCTACTTGGTGTAGCTATACTAGTTCTCTGATCCATGGTGTTGGGTGCAGAGCCGTGTACATGGATGCCTTGAAGACAAGCAGAAGCCATTGTGAATATACGGGTATATTCAGGCATGGTGTTAGTGTTAGATTGGCATATTCGATGTCTCTGTTCCGATGAAGCTTGCGTCAGAGTGAGTTGGAAGTGCAGCTTGGTGTTGCATATTAATCTTTGATGTTTTGTTGAAGGTAGTATCAGCTGGTTATGCTTGGATGGGTTCATTGCTCTATGTAGAAGACACAATGATGTTGGAGTAGGGGATGTGACTCAGTGTATGGGACAGTTGATGCTAGATCAGTGGTGCCAGTTGCAAGAGTGTTACTAGATGAAGGTGCCTCTGAGTTCAGGTGAATATTCCGGAGCACATATGCTTTGGGGAGTGGTTCAGTTGGCCCGAGGTCGCTAACTACATATGCTATGGACAGAGATAGTATTAAGGCCTATGGAGCATTTGAGACGTGTATTCTATTGAGACAGATTCGCGTGGAGCTTGAGTTGTGGGTAAACCGTATTGGCTGAGGTGGATGCGTACTACAAGATCTGTAGGTGGAAATCACATCTAAGCTTACAGTGCATTGGAGCGTAAAGTCTGAAAAAGTTCAGATCACGGTGGTGTATATTGTGTAGCTCACTCGGTGCGACACTATGAGCTGGATGAGATGAATAGCAGTTACTGTGAAGGAGTGCATGCTCAAGAGCAGTATTTGCAGAGATGGGTGTTCAGAGGAGCACAACCGAGAAATCGAAAATCTTTCATGTTCAGTGCATGTCTTGATGGCTCCAGGTAAAGGGGGCAGACCCAAGAGTATGTTGACAGGGTGTCAATGGTGCGGTACCATGTAGTCCTCAGAGGAGACTACCATGCTCAAGAGTAGTGGCATCGGAGAAAGCACATTCCTAGCACAGTGAAGTGCATTGAGGCGCAGTGGCGCATGAGTGGCCCTTCAGAGGAAGCCCAGCACACAGGTGCAAAGTGGGTCCTTCAGTGGAAGGCATATGCACATGAGGGTGCAGATGAGGCGCAGTGGTGCATGGGTGGTCCTTCAGAGGAAGGCCAGCACAGAGGTGCAGAGTAGGTCCTTCAGTGGAAGACATATACATATGAAAGTGCAGATGAGGCGCAGTGGTGCATGGGTGGTCCTTCAGAGGAAGGCCAGCACAGAGGTGCAGAGTAGGTCCTTCAGTGGAAGACATATACATATGAAAGTGCAGATGAGGCGCAGTGGTGCATGGGTGGTCCTTCAGAGGAAGGCCAGCATAGAGATGCAAGAGTAGTCCTTCGAAGGAAGGCATATGCACAGAGGGTGCAGTTGTGGCGCAGAGGCGCGCAATGATCCTTCAGAGGAGGTACAAGGACAGGGGTGCAACAGTGAACCTTTAGAGGAAGGTGTATATGTCTAGATGGAGCAGTGTTGGCGCAGTGGCACGATGGTAGATGATCTTCATGGGAAGAGTCGCATGGGTTCAAGAATGATTAGTACTCGGGGTGAAGGCATGGTTTGCTCAGGTACTGGAGTACATGAAGCTTTAGAGCTTGGCAGAGGCTAATTGAGTACATAGTGGAGTACAGTCCAGAGGGATGCACACATATGGGTTCAGTGGAACCATATGAGAATGTTCACAATGAAAGCGCAGATCAAGGTACTGGAACACAGCAAGGTGCTGAATGAGACGACTGTCAAGTGGGTTGATTGGTCAGTGTGTGCACAGAGGTGCATATGGTGGAGCTTTCCGGAGAGGGGATAGCGCATGAGTTGTGTTGCGGTGCTTGCACTGCGATGCACATGGCAAGATCCTTTGTAGCCGAGGTGAGCACTGCATTGTGGTCGAGATGCTAACTCAGGGCGAAGCCAGTGGATGGTGAGGAGCTAGAGTTGCATAGAGCTTGTGGAAGCAATGGTGATGCTTGAGTGGGACAGTACTCGAGTTTTGTGGCTCAAGGTGAGCATCTATGATGGGGCTGGGATGCATGTGAGCAAGGTCAGTTGCTATGCAGAATTTGAGGACTCAAGATGGTCAGGTGAACCAGAGTGGGGGAGCCTGTGATGAGTGAGAGTCAAGAGTGGCACATTTGCGGCAGCGAAGAGTCGTTGGACCGTTTAGCATCAAAGGATGCGTGTTGAGGTGTAGCTTGATGGGGGAATCAAGTACACATGGAGGTGTAGCTTGGTGGGAGGACCGAGTACATAAGAGTGAGCTGAATCAGTGGAGGAAGCTTAGATGCAGAGGATTGAACATCAGTGGATGTATTTGGCTAGTGAGCCATAGAGGATGCTTTGGGAATGACTTGCGAGTCCAGTCTCGCGAGACAATATCAGGCTATGTGTAGCCGTTGGTGACACGGTGGTGTCATCAACTAGATGATAGTACATTGTTGCCGGAGCCGAGTTCAGCAAGAGTGATGGGCGAAGTGTAGTTGTTCCATATATGACAGAGGTTAGGGGCAGCATAAGACACTAGGCGTCAAGTCAGAGAGAGTACTTGATTGGAGACTGGAGCATTGGTATGAATTCTGGAGGTGTACCATTAGTTTAGTCGATGAGGGCATTCGACCGAGCGAATGGGGGAGAATGTCACGGTACATTTGTTTGGCTATGCGTATACCGTGACACAGCCGGTGGGCTGGATGTATAAGCGTGGCACAGAGGTGCGCACACATGAATATGCATGACTTAGCCGGTGGGCTAGTTGAATATGCAGGACTGAGCGGGAGGGTGAAGTGAAGCTTCATGGCACGGAGGTGCTATGTTGTGAATATTCAGGAGCGAGCCGAAGGGCTTGGCGAAGCTGCGAAGTGTATATTCATTTCATAGGCAGAAAAGGTAAATTTATTTACTATAGGGAGGGGTCCCCGACCTCCCTGTTGCACCTTCAGGTGTAGTTTCATTGGGTATTCCACGGAGCAACCCGTGGGAAGGGCCATTCTTAGCTAGAGTGCTATGCGTTGGTTTCCTTTGTCTTAGGATACGACTTAGGACTGTACATGGAGGAGGTGGTACAGCGGCATTCCTAGAATGCCTTAGGGTCCTATGCATGCTAGACATCGATTCGACAGTACGCTTGGCCTGAAGCTTCTTTGGAAGGACCGAGCTATCCGAGATGCATATCTTGGGGTGCTTATGGATATGCTTGGCATGCTTTGTGTTGAGCTATCTGGGGTGGTGTAGCACGGTGTGGCATAGTAAGGGGCGAGCTATGCCTAGATCATTGGATGCTAGTAAGTTGCAGGCTAGCGTTCTCATGTTGCTATACGAAAACCTTATAGCCAGGATAGACCTCGCATATGCGTATGCTTGGTTGGAGCCTCGATGCTTCTTGACAGGTGAAGCTTATGACTGTATGGGCAGTCCGAGTAATGTAGGCTTGGCCAGGTGGACAGCTATTCACGGTCACCTTCCCGGTACTGTGGAGATAGTGAATCCTACCTGTTGGATGAGTGTCATAGGATACGATGAAGTGACTCGTAGGCCGGCATATGAGCGTGGCTCGTGTTGGTTATTCCGCTGTGCATATATGGTGCAAGATGACCTGAAGGTCTAGAGCAGAACCGAGATGGTTTGTGAGGCTGACTATGGAGTAAGAGGGAGTCTGTAGTGACGCACGAGTAATCGGTAATATAAATTTCCGCTGCATGACCGCTTATATTGCTGGTCGACCGATTCGCCCGTGACACATGGCTTATGAATAGACTGCTGCAGAGCCTCTTACTAGAAGATTCTGCTATAATATAATAGTATAGGCTAGCCCTTATATCCCGTGCAAGGCACGGGGGCTTCTTTTAAAAAAGAAATTTCAAATTTTTTTATGGGTGAACGGCCAAAAGGTCCAAAATAACTTTTTTCAGTCTATGTAGTCCACCAAATTTTATATGTCTATTTAGTTCAAAAATAAAATTTAGATAGATCTACTATTTAACTACTTTATTTTTTAATTTGCCTTTCCACTTATTCTTGCCTTCTTGATTTCTTACAAGTTTTTTCTCCGCCCAATCCAATAACGAGGGTAGTTTTATTTACTAGCATAAACTCCTAAGCCAACAACGGACGATGACGATAAATTTCTCGATTTGATCGAGAGTTATAAAATCAAGAGTCTATTGAAGATCGATCTCTTATTTTCTTGTTACTAATGACTTAGCTAGCTAGTTAGGGTTACAAATTTAATGGTGTATTCATCATCTGTATATAGTATGTTATTTATGTAGTTTCCAATATGGTCTTAATTCATGAAATTAATTAAATTATAAAGACAACTTCCACAGCAAAATCAATGGCACTGCTTATGGGCCAATAAGTTTCGTCCTTGTCGATTCTCATTGACCCTTCCCCAGTACTTCCCTAGTTCTCGCTTTCACCTCCTTGCTGCTGCTCGTGATCACTACTACCCAACTGTTATTTATTTATTCATTGTTATCATCATCATCAGGTTCTCTATGATATTCTATAAAAAAAGAGAAAGCGAAAAGAGAAAAAAGAAGGAAAATAGAGGATAAAGAGAGAAGAGAGACACATGAGAGAGAGAGAGAGAGAAGAAAGGAAAGAGAAAAAAGAGAAAAAAGAAGAGAAGGAGATAGAAGAGATCTACATAGATCTAAGCAAAAACGTTTTTGCATGAATTATGCAAAAATATTTTTGTAGGAACTATGAAAAAATCATGTTTCACAGATGATTTAGCATAGGTCTATGCAAAAATGTTTCACATAATGATTTAGCATATGCAAAAATATTTTTGTAGATCTATGCAAAAATGTTTTTGCATGAACCATGCAAAAACATTTTTTCATAAATTTCATGAATTGTTTTTTTAAAATCATTCTTAACTGGTCTAGTTTTGAATATCTCCAAAAAAATACTTTTCAAATATATAAATTTTATCAAAATCTAAATTTTAATTTAAGAGATATAATATTTTAAAGTTTAAAAATAAAAAAGATAATTAACTTTCTCCCTTGTCCAGTTGTACAAGTTAAAAAAAGACAAAAAGATAATTGAGAAATATAATAAGGGTAAAACAAGAACATTAAAAAGGAAGAAATTGACTAACTAGATTTGGAAAAGTTTGAAAAGGACTAAACTGATTCAAAAAGCTTCAAAAAAGGTATTTCAGCCTTATTGAAAATCTTGTGTACTAAATGGATTAAAAAACTATATATTGGATGTTTTGGCCATTATCCCTTTTTTTTATTAGATAGTTAGAAAATTTAGTTTTTTTAGATTGGGCCATATATTTATAATGTAGGGTTTTTTAACCCACACCTAAGAGAGAAGGTTTTGTTAACTTAATAATAGATAATAGATTGGGCCATATGTTTATAATGTAGGTTTTTTAACCCACACCTAAGAGAGAGGGTTTTGTTAGCCCAAAGCTTCTCCTATAGTATATTACTAGCCCCCATATCCCGTGCAAGGCACGAGGCTTCTTTTCAATAAAAAATTTTGAATTTTTTTATTAGATAATTAGAAAATTTAATTGTTTTAGATTAGGCCATATGTTTATAATGTAAATTTTTTTAACCCACACTTAAGAGAGAGGGTTTTGTTAACCTAATAATAAATAATAGGTTGGGCCATATGTTTATAATATAGGTTTTTTTAACCTACACCTAATGAAAGAGGTTTTGTTAACCCAAGGCTTCTCTTATAGTATATTACTAGCCCTATATCCCGTGCAAGGTACGGGGACTTCTTTCAAAAAAAAATTTTAATTTTTTTTATTAGATAATTAAAAAATTTAGTTGTTTTAGATTGGGTCATATGTTTATAATGTAGTTTTTTTTAACCCACACCTAAGAGAGAGGGTTTTGTTAACCCAATAATAGATAATAGATTGGGCCATATGTTTATAATGTAGATTTTTTTAACCCACACCTAAGTGAAAGTGTTTTGTTAATCTAAACTTCTCCTATAGTATATTACTAGCCCTCATATCCTGTTCAAGGCACGACAGCTTCTTTTAAAAAAAATTAAAATTTTTTTATTAGATAATTAGAAATTTAGTTGTTTTGGAATTTAAGAAAAACTTCTCCTATAGATATATTATTTTTTAGAAATTTTTTTAAGTATACTTTTTTTATTTAGTGTGGAAATATCTTTTTTTTTTAATATATATATTGAGTCATATGTTTATAATGTAAGTTTTTTTAACCCACACCTAAGAGAGAGGGTTTTATTAACCCAATCTATTATAATATACTATAGGAGAAGCCTTTGGGTTAACAAAACCCTCTCTCTTAAGTGTGGGTTAAAAAAACCTACATTATATATATATGTCCCAATCTATTATTTATTATTGGATTAACAAAACCCTCTCTTTCTAATTACTAGCCCCCATATCCCGTGCAAGGCACGGGAGCTTTTTTTTAAAAAAAAATTGAATTTTTTTATTAGATAATTAAAAAATTTAGTTGTTTTAGATTGGGCCATATGTTTATAATGTAGGTTTTAGATTAAGCCATATGTTTATAATGTAGGTTTTTTTAATCCACACCTAAGAGAGAGGGTTTTGTTAACCCAAGGCTTTTCCTATAGTATATTACTAGCCCTCATATCCTGTGCAAGGCACGACAGCTTCTTTTAAAAAAAATTAAAATTTTTTTATTAGATAATTAGAAATTTAGTTGTTTTGGAATTTAAGAAAAACTTCTCCTATAGATATATTATTTTTTAGAAATTTTTTTAAGTATACTTTTTTTATTTAGTGTGGAAATATCTTTTTTTTTTAATATATATATTGAGTCATATGTTTATAATGTAAGTTTTTTTAACCCACACCTAAGAGAGAGGGTTTTATTAACCCAATCTATTATAATATACTATAGGAGAAGCCTTTGGGTTAACAAAACCCTCTCTCTTAAGTGTGGGTTAAAAAAACCTACATTATATATATATGTCCCAATCTATTATTTATTATTGGATTAACAAAACCCTCTCTTTCTAATTACTAGCCCCCATATCCCGTGCAAGGCACGGGAGCTTTTTTTTTAAAAAAAATTGAATTTTTTTATTAGATAATTAAAAAATTTAGTTGTTTTAGATTGGGCCATATGTTTATAATGTAGGTTTTAGATTAAGTCATATGTTTATAATGTAGGTTTTTTTAACCCACACCTAAGAGAGAGGGTTTTGTTAACCCAAGGCTTTTCCTATAGTATATTACTAGCCCTCATATCCCTTGCAAGGCACGGGGGCTTCTTTAAAAAAAAAATTGAATTTTTTTATTAGATAATTAGAAAATTTAATTATTTTAGAATTTTGTTAACCTGCACCTAAGAGAGAGGGTTTTGTTAACCCAATAATAGATAATAGATTGGGCCATATGTTTAAAATGTAGGTTTCTTTAACTCACACCTAAGAGAGAGGGTTTTGTTAACCTAAGGCTTCTCCTATAGTATATTAGAATAGATAATAGATAATAGATAATAGATAGATAATAGATAAAAGATATAATAGTATAGATTTGTGAGTATCCAAGACCAACTCAAGGCCAATTGACAATGAACCAGCTGTCATTAAAATGCCTATGATCTTAATAGTTTTGACTGTCTTATTGACTGATCGATTATGACCAAGTACTAATTATATACTTTCCAAATACAAAGTTTTGTTTTGATTGGATGGAATTAATGTGACGACTTGCAATTCGACCATGAATCATATCATTATTAGGCTTGACCAATATCCAGACAAAGACTACTTCATGAAATCATGTGCGCGATGGACTTCCTGATCAGCACCTGTATGCGGGGAAGGCTGCTACGGAGTTTAGCTTTAGTAGCTGGCTAGCTGCCGGATACTTGAAAGTTANTACTTCATGAAATCATGTGCGCGATGGACTTCCTGATCAGCACCTGTATGCGGGGAAGGCTGCTACGGAGTTTAGCTTTAGTAGCTGGCTAGCTGCAACATACTTTATTGCCATACTATTGCAACATATTTTTTATAGGATCCACATAAAAATAATTCAAAAGCTGATTCTTGGTAAAGATGTTCACATCAGCATGTTAATCATCATATTCGAAAATCAACCAAATCTAAAACTTCTAACACCCTCAAATCAACCTATAAAATATTGGTAAATTTTAGGCATTTTTTAGACCGTTGATTTTTTTGATTTACAGTAAACTTTTGATGGGGTTAAAACCCTTATAAATATTAAAGCCAAAAAGTCAACCATTAAATTATCTTTATATGGGTCCCATAAAAAATATGTTGCAATAGTATCGCAATAAGCTATCTTACAATATGCCCACGTCATTTTAAAATTATTATAAATTTTATTTGCAACACTAGTTTTCTTTAAAAAGAATAAAAAGAAAATCCAACGTCCTAGTTTTTATACGGATTCTTTGTATAAAAGTTTTTGCACTCATAATATAATAATAAAGATTTATAGAGTTTATTTTTTAATTTAACGGCGGAGAGAGCAGGAAAAATAATAATAAATAAAAAAGAAACGTAAGCAAACGCGAATTATTGTCTACTTTGGTCTAGGTTCCCCTCCCCAAGTGTCTAATTGCTAGGTCCCACACTCTGCCTCCTTGACCTGAAATATTTCTGTCTCTTTGTAACGAAGTGCCTGATGATGTCTTGACAATTTGACATGTGGCCGCCAACGACGATAAAATTGTGAAAAGGACAAATATAACACCATAGTTTCATAAAAATACCAAAACAGTACCACTTTAAAAGTCAAGACAAAAACATTACCCACTCTTTATTTTGTCTGAAAATATCCCCAGAATACCCTCAGTTTACAAAACAAGCCAAGTTATCACGCGCATATGGACGCGCCTATTAAAGCTCTCCATTCTTTAGGTTTAGACTCTAGACCCTCACTTATTACTTCAAACTAACGATGAAAGAGAGAGAGAGGGGGAAAGGTGTTGTAAAATTTTCAAAATAGCTTTGGGTGGATTTATAGCTTTAACTCTTCTTTGATTTAGTCCCACATTGCTTGGGAGATATGGAAGGTTGAGGTTTATAGGTGACAACACTTATTAGAGTTTATCTTTTAAGTGTTAGGTCCTTATTAGAATTGATAAGGTGGTGCAAAGCACCACCACACACGCGCACGTGCGTGTGCGAAAGGGCGATTGGGCGTCTAGAGCGCTTTTGTGGCGCACTTTGTACTTCGCATCGTCGCTAGGAGCTATTGGAGCCTTAATCTTTTCTAAAAAAAATGAGATGGTGTCACTGTAGTATCCATACCAACAAGGTTGGTATCGATACCAGCCAAGTGGAAGTCGACAGATGAGGCTAGTATCACCTACTGAAGGGGTGCGACTGGTAGTTTTCAGATCACACCAGTATCGATACCACTCATACTGGTATCGATACCAAGGTGATCTGAAGTCATTTTTTGACTGAGTATCGATACCCATTCAGTGAGTATCGATACCCACTCGCACCAGTTCAGAACAGTCACCATTTTTGCTCTGAAATGGTGCTTCCAAGGTTATAAATACATGGTTTCTTAGCAATTCTCAACACACTTCGAATTCCTAAGTAAACCAAAGCAAAGTTAGAATATTTTGGCGTTATTAGAGATCAAAATAAGAGTGTTCTTGAGTTGTGATCGAATCTTGCACATTCGAACTCATAAATCCTACGGTTAGACTCCATTGTATCCTGAAAACACATTTCGTATACCCTGGTGCAATTATAGGGGTGAAATACTGTTTGAAAGACAACGATTATGTGCCTTGGAGTTCTTATACCATTCAAGTTTCTATTACTGCTCCTACATTTTTTCCAACAATTTTCAAACAATAGAGGGAACAGTGTCGCAATCCATTCAAGTGATGAACCAGGACTTCACAAGGCTTGAGAGGTTCGATGGAGAAGATTTTACAAGGTGGAAAGAGAAGATGATGTTCTTCTTAACAACGTTGAAGCTGTCTTACATTCTGGGCGAGAATCTTCAACCTATTCCTGACGAAACACCGGAAGATTCAACTGAACTGAAGATGGAGAGAATGAAGAGGAAAGAAGAAGAATTTCTATGTTATGGACACATTCTCAACGCACTTTCCAGTCCCATTTATACATCCCACCGTCATTTCCAAACTACAACAAAGTTGTGGACTACTTTACAAGAGAAATACCGTATTAAAGAGGTGAGTAACCAGAAATTCTTGATCGGTAATTTCATGAGTTTTAAGATGACTGACGATAAATTTATACTTGCACAAGCACATAGTTTTCTTAATATCGTCAGTGATCTTAAAGTAGCAGAAATTACTCTCCCTGTAGAGTTCTTGGTTGGAGTCATCATTGCATGTCTTCCAAAGTCATGGAATGGCTATAAGAAGAAACTCAAACATGATGAGAAGAAATATACTCTGGAATCCTTGCTATATCACCTTCGTATAGAAGAAGATTCACGAAAACGTGAAGAAAAATCTGAGGATCTTTCTAAGGCAAATATGGTTGAGGATAACAAATCCAAGCATACCAGCCTTAAGCTAAAGAATGACAACAAGTTCAAGAAGGATTCTAAGAACAAAAACAAGAATAAGAAGAATAAAGGTGATTGCTACTACTGTGGCAAACCCGGTCATTTTGCGAAGGATTGTCGCATCAAGAAGAAAAACTTAAAGAACCAAGCAAACATGACCGAAGAAGGGAACTTCATTGCAACGGTGTCAGAAGCAAACAGTGTAAGCAACAACTCAGGTTGGTGGTTGGATACAGGAGCAACAATCCACATATGTAAGGATCGAAAGTTGTTCAAAACTTACGATCAAATCAGTGATGGACGTGAATTGAAAATGGCAAATGATGTCCGCACTAAAGTCGTTGGTACTGGCTCCGTGGATCTCATGTTTACGTCAGGGAAGACTCTTACTTTAATCGATGTTCTTCATGTTCCTGATATGACTAAGAACTTAGTCTCTGGTGATCTCCTTAATAAGATAGGTTTCAAACTTGTTTATGAATCGGATAAGCTAGTTTTATCCAAGAATAGAGTTTTTCGTAGGAAAAGATATTCTTGTAATGGGATGATTCAGTTTAACTTAATCAATAAAGTTTCTTCTGCTTATGTTGCTGAGTCTTTCTCTTTGTGGCATGGTAGACTAGGACATATTAATTATGGTTCTATAAAGAACATGTCTAACTTAAAATTAATTCCTAAATGTGTTTCCGATAATATTAATAAGTGTATAGCATTTGCACAATCTAAAATCCATAGACCATCGTTTAAATATGTTGAAAGATCTTCTAAACTTCTTGATCTTATACATACGGATGTATGTGACTTAAAGGAAACTTTAAGTCGTGGGGGTAACAAATATTTTGTTACATTTATCGATGATTTTTCAAGATATTCTTATGCATATCTTATAAAATCAAAAAATGAGACTTTTGGAAAATTCTTAATCTTCAAAGCAGAAGTTGAAAATCAACATAAGAAGAAGATTAAAGCGGTAAGATCAGATAGGGGAGGAGAATATGATTCTACTGAAATCACGAAGTTCTGTGAAAATAATGGTATTATCCATCAGTTCACAGCACCCTATACACCTCAACAGAATGGTATCGCTGAACGCAAGAATATAACTTTGGTTAACATGTGTAATGCTATGTTATTAAGTTCGGACCTACCATTGAATTTATGGGGATAAGCTATTTTATCTGCATGTTATATTATGAATAGAATTCCTAGAAAGAAATCTAATGTTACTTCTTATAAGTTATGGTTTAATCAGAAACCAAACTTGAGTCGTCTCAAAGTGTGGGGGTATCTTACGTATGTAAGAAAAACTGACCCAAAGAGACCTAAACTAGATGACCGAACAGACAAATGTGTGTTTATAGGTTATTCTAGTAATAGTGTTTGTTATAGATTTCTAAATCTAGAATCAAATATTATTATTGAATCTGTAGATGTAGAGTTCTTTGAGAACTTAACTAGAACTAATTCTGAACCTAAGAGATTAGAACAATTAGAGATCCACACAGACCAACCCCAAGTTGGAAATGAACCTTTAAACATACATGTACCTGAACCCGTTCCCGAACCAGTTCAAGAGGTTGAACCTAGAAGAAGTAAGAGGCAAATGATAGATAAATCCTTTGGACCAGAATTTCATATCTACCTTGTAGAAGGAGATAGAAATATGGTGAAAGAACATACAGAATATATTCTGAATGTTGAGGATGAACCATCTACATTCAATGATGATTGGTCGTGATTTTATCACTCAATAATATTTATACCGCAATCGCACGGTTGTCTATTGAGACAACGGCAAGTACGGGTCGATCCACAGGGATTAAGGAACAAGTAAAAATTAATTAAATTAAGGGTGAAATAGATTGGGATTTTTAGATAATTTAGAACAAATAAACTAAGTAAATAAAAACTTCACAAATTTGGAAAAACTAGGGTATTAGAATCCACCATAATAAGTGATAAATTAACTAAATCCATTCCATTAAATTGTCCCAACTCGAATTAACAAAAGACGTTATTCATTAATTCGGAAGATATAACATTAAGCATAAAACATAATTCAAAATTTCTAATCTTTATCTAAAAATTAGATCTACAACATTTATTAAACACTATGATAAGCATAAACCATCAAGGGTGTCAATCCAAGCATGATATATCAAATCCAAC
>MVGT01000297.1:56593-79373 GCA_002174775.1 Macleaya cordata
TTCATCAAAGCAAAGTGGAAGACCTAAGTCTACACCAAAAGAGCAAGTTACTACTTGCCTCAAATCACCAAGGAAGATGAAACCCAGAGGAAGAAGAAGAAGATGAAGAAGATCCTCTGCAACCAACTTGATTCTCTGAGATTTTTCTTCTTCACAAAACCATGGGTTCTCCTTCAAGAGGCTCTTTCTCTCCCTCTCTCCCTTGCAATGGCTGAGCAGCCTTCTCCCTCTCTTCTCTTCTCTCCTAACCGATGGGAACAAATGGGGGAGGGTTAGGGTTAGCTAATACTTATAGATAATAGCACCCAACCCTAATAAAACTCTAACCAGGTGCCCTTAACACAAATGGCTGCCCCCAACATAAACAACTAATAGAGATAGGGGTATTACAAAGATAAAAGTGGAACACATGGAAATAGACACCATTAAGGGTCTTGAAATAAGTAACCAAAACTTCATACTGACGCTTGCCTCCTATCACATTGGCGTGCTCAAAATGTAAGACTACTAAAAATACACTATCCAATTAATATTAAGGAAGGGAGCCTATGCGATTGTTGCTTGTTGTAGAATGATCAACATCAAAGAACTTCTACTGTATGTAAATGGGCCCTGTATGAATATATGGTGTGGTTAATTAGATAGTTAATGGCCTAATAAAATAGCAAAAGAAGAGAAAAGTGTAATATGTAAAATATGAACAATCAAAGACCATGTAGTATAAAACATATTTAGATATTAAAATGAATAGCTCAAATTAGACCTTCTTATTTGATGGGTAAGTTCATATTAAACGTTACGAGATACGGGAGAAAATAAACCAAAACACTAACGTTTTTCAAAATCTTAACTAAGATTTACCCACCTACTACCTATTAAAGCAAACTATATAGAATACCCAACTAGAAGAATGTTAAAAGGTCTTCTTTTGCTTTGGCATTTCATCAAACACATGACACACATAATAAAAAGAGGTTTTAGGTGATTTCTATTTATCTACAAACCTTGGCATTGCCAAAATCTATAAACCAAACTGCAAAAATTAAAAATATGTCTTATTGTATAACAACCCAATATAACACATTATTTATAAATACAATTGACTAGATTTACGATTGAATAATATTCAGTACTACACAGAGAACCGAACATTGGCTCACATATAAAATTTGCTCAATCTAAATATTAATTTACAACAAATTGAGCATGTAAGCATCATTTTCATTTCTAAATTTTCAACAGATATATGTTCATATTTAACCAAATTATTAACATAGCTCACCAAATCAATGAAATTTTAAAAAAAAAATTATATCATACAAGTCATGTAACAATCCAACAGACCAAATAAATTCATTCAACTTATTGGTATAACTTTTTACATTTTAAATCCGACTAAAAATTATTTTTAAGGCCTAAACCCTAAACCAAAAGCACCCTAAAATCCCTAACTTGTTGATCGAGAGAGAGACAAGACAGGCTTAATTTTACTAATCCAACCTTAAATCTACCCCTTATTCGAAACCTAACCTTCATAAAAAATAAAATAAAAACTAACCTTTGATCTTCGGTGGAGCTTTAAAATGGTGATTCTCCAATTGTAATTCTCTTCCAGATAATATCTTCTTGAAGAAGAAGAACCCAAAGCTGCATCTGTTAAACCAAAAGAATCTCTCTGATCATGGTAGAGTAGAAGAAGGAAGAAAAAATTTGAAGAAGGGGAAGAAGAATACGATGGGAAGGTTAACCTAAAATCTTTATGAAATTTTTGTTGATAAATGCGCGTGGTCCGTCAATCCACGTGCATATTGAATGGGATATTAGAAATCATTTTTTTCTAAAAAGTAAGGGTAATTTGGGACAAAATAAAGGGTCGGTGTTGTTTTTGTGTTTACTTTTAAAATGGTGCGGTTTTGGTATTTTTATGAAACTATGGTGTTTTTTTTGTCCTTTTCCCGACAAAATACGCCTAATAAAGATTATAACATTAAAAAACAATTTATTAGTTTTTTCAACAAATATATTTTTTTTTTAAATTATCTTTGTCTTTTGTCTTGGACTTTTATTTTGGACAAATGCCTAATAACTGTTATTTTAAATTTAGGACATAAAATAAATAACAGACGATTGAAGAATATTATAAATACGGACAAGAATACATACATTTTATAGTACACTAGTGGGTTGGCTTTCTCCTAACAAAATCATTTTACTCCCTCACACGCGCGTTTGAGTTGGTAATTTATACGGTGCGTTATTTAGTTAACTCCTTCATAAACTCTAAACTTTAAATCCCTTAACAATATCACTTTGACGATGAGTCCACTTGATGACGATGTATTAGCTGATTTGATATAGACGTTGAGGAGATCATCGTCAAAAAATGTGTTAAAGAAAAAAAAGTTACGCAACTTCATATAATAACTTCACCGCGCAGCACAAACGCGTGTCTGTCCATTCTCTCAATACGCACTTCAAGTTGGATGTCCAAACACACAACGTACGTTATAAATTCATTTTGCCTCCTCACACGCATGTAGTGAGTTAGCAAATTTCGTAGCACGTTATTATTTAAAAGAATAAGATTGCAGTTTGGATGTTTAAACACTTTACACATATGACAAACTCATTTTTACCCCTTGTGAGTTGGTAAATTATTCGGTATATTATTATGGATATTAGGTGGATTACTTAGGGACGATGTATAAGCGCACTATATTCATCTAGACGATGGATAGATCATTGCCACAAAATATTCGACCTTGGATCATCTCTACATGAGCTCACAAATATGTGTAAGTGAAATGCAAGAATAAAATCGATATTAGGCAGGTCTGTTAGTGATTATATAGGCTGTTGTGATCTAGACGTTGAGAAGATCATCGTAAAAAAAAACTCAGCACTTGGATCTAATCTATGTGACTCCATTGGCAAGTGTAAACCAAGTGTATATGATATTTTGAAAAGAATTTAAAAAAAAATAAGCAAACAAAGTGAAAAAAATCATGCAATTTCATACACGGCTCCTATGCGGTTTAAAATGATGCCGCATAGGAACCTCGTTATAATATTGAGATTTATATACAAATATAGATGTTATTTTTTTCCAATAATTATTCGGGGGAATGGTCAAAAGACCCAAAATGACCTTTTTTTCCTTCTGTTTAGTCCACCAAATTTTATATGAGTCTATTTAGTCTAAAATAAAATTTGGACAGATCTGCCCTTTAACTAATTTATTTTTTAGATCTGCCCTTCCACCTGTTCTTCTCTTCTTGATTTCTTTCATTCTTTGAGGTCTTGATCTCTCCCTCTCTCTCTCCATACACACACAGACACATATAAATACTCGCTGCAACAACTGACATCGTCACTACAAAGACTTCCACGGCCGTAACCACCATCATCGTAACAACCACCTCATCACGGCCTCCGTCTCCATCATCTCCACCGAGAGAGAAATCAGCATAGAGATGAGGGTAAACATAAGAGATAGAGAGAAAAGAATAAGGAAGGAATGAAAAAAGAACTGATTAGAAAAAAAAGAAAGAAAGGGAAAAGAGAGGATATAGAGAGAAGGGAGGGACGTGAGAGAGGGAGAGAAAAGAAAGAAAAGAAAAAGAAGAGGAAAAAAAGAGAAAATGATAGAAGAGAGAAGAAGAAAAAAAAATTCAACATAGATCTATGCAAAATCGTTTTTGCATGAATTACGCAAAAATATTTTTGCAAGAACTATGCAAAATCATGTTTCACAGATGATTTAGTCTATGTAAAAATATTTCATATAATGATTTAGCATATGTAAAAATATTTTTATAGATCTATGCAAAAATGCAAAAACGTTTTTGCATAAATTTCACGATTTTTTTTTTCAAAAATCATTCTTGACTTATCTAATTTTGAAGATCTCGAAAAATGCTTTCCAAATATATGAATTTCGTCAAAATCTAAATTTTAATTCAAGAGATATAACATTTTGAAGTTTAAAAATAAAAAAGATAATTAACTTTCTCTCTTATACAGCTGTACAAGTTAGAAAAAAATAAAAAGGTAATTGAGAAATATTTAAAAAAAGTATTTCAGCCTTATTGAAAATCTTGTGTACTAAATGGATTACAAGAACTATGTATTGGATATTTTGGCCAATTTTCCTAATTATTAAAGCTGATAATTTTGATTATGTCAACATCTGCAATCACTAAATATAATTCATGGTTTCAAATGTTTTGATGTTTCGGTGTATTAAAGAATTTATTTGTACACAAGCTTTTTTTTATTAATTAAGGAGCCACACAAAAGCATGCACGCATGCATTTTAATAAAGACTAGCTAAACCTAGTAAACCTTCTTTAATTAATTTATAATTTATATAAAACGTGCATTATACATGCAAATATTCTATTTATTTTAATAGGAACACAAATATCAATTTTTTTCTTTTGGCAGGCTGCTTTTGGGAAGATACTAGCGCTCGGCAATCTGAAGAGAGCACATCAGCAGCCAATACATCTGCTACTTCATTGCCTTTTGCAACAAAGTTTTGGAATCATTTCGGGTGGAGTTGGAGTTTCCCAAAGGATGTTCTACATTTGTCTTGTTGTTGGCCGTCTAAGGGTTTCTCAATCACTAGTTCATTTTTGGGCTTTTATTTTTATTTTTTTTATTTTTATTTTTTTGTCGAATTTAAAATCCCATTCTCATATTGTATTTTCAACTGGGATGTACGCTGCTATTCCCTTTTGTTCTCTTCCTAGTTTTATGGAGCATCACCGCGTATCATTCTTTTATTACTTATATAATTTAGTTTTCATTCTCAAAAATATGCCTGAATTGATTGATGCGGACCCAGAGTCTTACGCAGTACTATTTAGGGGTGTCAACGGGACGGTTCAGGATCAGAATCTAAAGGTTCCAGATCCGATCCCGTTAATATGAAGTGGTTCTGGATCCTTTCGGTTTCGGTTCTAGAACCTCAATTGGTGGTTCCGGATCCAGTACCGCTAGGATCCGCAGGTACCCGCGGGTACTCAATACCCTTTTATAATTATTATATTTTTATTTTTTCACATAAAACTTATTTGTGTTTTGTATTTTCGTATTCTATTCAATTATAAAATTTATTTTATTATGAAATTTGTTATATAATAGTCATTAGTTTCTTTTTTTAATTAAAAAAAAGTTNGAAAGTTAAGAAAATTTAAAAAATTATTATATAATAGTAAATTAAACTTTAAAATTATAAAATTTATACGGAACCGGGTACCCGCGGGTACCCGTTGGGTGGATCCGAAATTAAACGGATCCAAAACAGGTAGATCCGAAATGGATCCGAAATTTATCGGATCCACAAAATGAGGTCCCGGAACCACAAAAAACGGTTCCGGTACCGGTTCGGTTTTGGGTTGTTTGGTACCCATTGACACCCCTAGTACTATTTCGAAAACAATATTGGATCGATGGTCGTACTCACATTATATTGGATCGGTGGTCAGGTTTTGTTTTTTTTTCTTTTTTCTTAAAGAAAGAAATGACAAAGGCATCAGAATGCTACACTGAAAGAAGCCTAACTAGGTTGGCACCCCCAGGATTACCATTTTTATTATTTATGAACAATCACAAACCTCTTCAACTATCCATGTATAGTGACAACCCTTTAGAGATTCTAATTCAAGAGTTACAACTCTTCATGAATAATTATATATATCAACCTCTTTAAACTACCAAAAATTCCTATCAATCCCCCACAATTTTTGAAATTTGGGTATTTTAAAGAAAATTTTAATCTCTCTAAATATTGGTGGGTTATGCATAATAAAGGTGTCTCTCGACTTGAACATTTACTTAGTCTAATCATATTAAGTTTGTCAAGGTGCATAGTAACCATAGTTGATAAGCACCCAAAACTCTGATTTAAACCCCTCAAATAATATTTTTTCTAGCCCTAAATTAGTTCTTAATGTCACTAATGGATGTATTTACATGACGTAGGACAGAAGAGCCTTCGTGTACTTAAATTCGATTAAAGCATCCAAATTTTGCAGTAATAGTGAAGAAAACAAAGTTTCAGTGAATTGGAAGAAGGATAAAGGCTTGACAAGACATAACATCAAAGTAAAGATGAGTAGATGGTTAAGGTGATCTTTATCCTTGCAGAAGGTCATTGGTTCAAATCTTGTGGGCTACAGATTTAATCCTTTTTATAAAATTCTCTATGCAAGCAACAACCTGTACCGTGAAGTACTGGATCATCTCCATCACATCTCCTTAAATGGAAAGAAATTAAGATTTTTATGGAAATTATGAAGATTGATTCCAAATCAATCACCAAAAGGAATTATGCTAGCCATGATAATTTAATTCCCATATTCTTTCCTTTTGTATTTATTTTATTTTTTTTCCTTTCTTATCTTTTAGAGAATTTAATTTTCTTTAAATATGTAAGAAGGGGGAAAGGAGAAGGCATCTTAATTTTTTGTAACTTTTCATTTAGAGTGGTGTAATTTGAGAGGGAGAAAGGAATTAGAATTTAATTTAATTTTGGTTTATTCTTATCTTGAATATCTAATTTCTAGTTTTTATGATTCACTAATGGAGAGCTAAATCACTCCCACTCTTTGATGGACGGTGAAAGGTCTACAAAAAAGAATTTAAATTACCTTTGTTAATATTAGATTTATTTATCTCAAGTTAAGTATTAATGTTTGTTTAGGAATTCATGATTTAGATCTTTATTATTTTATTCATTGACTTAATTTTAGATTCTTGTAAAGAGTATTTTGATGATAAATACTTGAAAAAACCTTGATTTATCATGCTTAGTTGCTAATATTTGGTCTAGAATACTTGTTATGATTAGGTTAATATAAGAAAAAAATATTTAATGGTGTCCCTTTTCTATTTTTCAAAAAAGATTTGAAATTTAAAATTTAAATCATCCATTAAAATTGAGATTCCAATCTGGTTTTAGTGAAGAATTTTATGAAAGAAGTTTTGTTCTAATACCTTTCAAAGAGAGTTAAATTGTTTGTGTGAGTAAGTAATAAAAAACCAAAGACTTCCTTAATCTAATCATCTAATCTTGTCGTAGTATTTTTAATCATAGTACTCATCATCTCTTCAATATTGTTTAAAAAAAAAATGTTGAACTTGCAAATGCATTATGTTCATCTTTATTATTTCTTTGCTTTCAATTAGATTTGGATTCTATAACCCTCACTTCCCCTTTACTCATTTGTTTTGTTAGTTGAAGGTTGTAAGTAGGTAAAAATTATAACGACAAATTCATACCTTTTTCAATGGTCTTGAACTAAGGATCCTATTTCGATAGATCGGACATAACAGAGACACAAACCTCCTATGTTTCCAGTGTTTTGGAAAGACCGACACATTTACGATCTTGTGCTAATATCCCAGGTTTTCATTAGTGCCTTAGAGATAAGCCTTTATTCTCTCTAGAAGTGGCCCCACTTCCCACACTTATATAAGTGAATCTATTAGTGTACTTGCATGACCTACACCATACTCTAGATCTATTAAAAGAAGTATTTTTAACCTCTTTCTTTTCCTATACTAGTATGCAATACTATGGATAGAATAAAGAAGTCTTCTCTAGATGTTTAGTGCATATACTGGTTACTACTATGATTTGTTATTCACATTGAACTAGTAAACTTAAGATTATCAAGTGACTGGTTGGGTTACCATCATAGGCTACCTATTTATTCAAAGGCTTTAAACCCATCCCTTAGAAGACTTTCATATTACATCCCTTGTAAGGCCTTTTGTAAGGAGATCAACCAAATTTTTCTTTGACCTTATATAATTTATTTCCACTAATGAAAGTTTACTACGCCATTCGTTTGTCAAATCCAACGGTATGTGTGTAACTAAGGCAAGGGATTAAAACCTACCATAATTAAAATCATCTACACTAAACTAAGCAAGGAACGAAAATCTCAAACTAGAGTTATTGACTTATTCTATTCTTAATATGTAGAATTAAGAACCAAAATCGAATATTTTAATCTTTATTAAAATAAATAAATCTTAACATAGATATTTTTATTGACGAGGAAAACCCAAACTGGAAAATAAACCCGGGACCTAGTCTAGATCAATCCACTAAGACAATGAGAACTTACAAATCGTTATCCACTAACTCAAGATTTGAACTCAATGATCTGATCAGCCGCATGTAATCTCTATGACTCGAACTTCATGGGCCACTTCTCAGTTGATCACCACGATGCATCTCCAACTTGAAATCCTTCAAGTCCCGCAACTCAAACAATCACCCGAATCCATGAACAATCACCACGAACTTGAATCCACATGTTCACACACTAGAAGTCCAATGACAAACATAAAACTAAGGTTTTAGGACTAAGATTTGAAAGATTTAGTCATCTTTAACAAACATTAAAACTAGAAAGCTGAATGTAGAACTCCAATGGTTATTGAATATTATGGTGTTGTGTGTTAGGATTAATTACACACACCTTTTATAAAGATAATTGATGTCTAATTATATTTCAGAAACTCCTAATAAAAAATTAAGGTCGATTAGGTATCCCATTCAAACAAGAATTTAAATTATAGCAACTTCTAAACGAGATTTTCCGTGTTGATTTTGATATGGTCAAGACTCCTATCGAAAAAAAGCACTTTTGTCGAAGTTTCTTTCGAAAGCAACTATGTCCCTATTGAAAGAAATCTCATTTGTCTTCAAGACTGGCACATTAGTTTCAAAACTAAAATGTTCCTGTTGAAAGCGAGCTCATTTGTTTTCAGAATATAAAATGAACTTTATTTCGAAAGCAACAAGGTATCATCAAAATCAAAGTAGTCTGCCGAACTGACTTGCTTTCCATTTCGAAACCAAACACCTGGTATCGAAATCAAAGCTCCTTGTTTATGGCACAAAGCCTTGATTTCGAAATAAGAAGAATAATTTGAAATCGAACAACCTGAGAAAGATTCTAAGGCATATAAGCTCCTTGGAACTTCCACTTAAACATATGACAACATACCTAAGGTCTTCAATAAAACCAACCACCTATGATGATACTAAGTATCTAAGTCACTTATTATCCTAAGATGTTTACTAGTGGTGATGAGTATGAGCATCTTCGCAAGCCGCATCTCCTTCTTCATCAATCTTCAATGACCAGATCAAGGAGACAACTTGCTAACTCTAACTCAAGTTACAAAGATCAATTGAGTTTGATTTAACACGTAAATTGGCAAACCCAAGAGGGAACTCATAGATCTTACAATCTCTCCTTTTGTCAATTTTGTGACAAAACCCATACATAAGAAAATAATAAAAGACCTTCTAAATTACAATTCGCATTTCCTTATAGTGAACTCAATAATGTGAAAAAAGATAAAACAAAAACTCCCCCAAATAAACAGAGACCCTAAACCCTATATGACAGTTTGTTTAACCTGTTTTCTAGAACAACTCACAAACATATTAAGATACTACAGTTTTAACTATTGAAATCACCTTAATATTAGACTCAAAGCAATATAATCCCCCTAAATATAACAATCTCCTATAAATAAGCATTAAAAATACAAAATATATTCAAATCTTCTCCCCCTTTTTGTCAGAAAGAGACAAAGGTATAGAAAAGTAAAAAATAATATATAACGCAAAAGAATAATAAAGATCAAATAAGGGAGGTGGAAATAAAAAGTGAATCATCGCATATAATCATGAAACACAATACAAAAGAATATAAGAGACAGTCACATAAAAGTAAAGAGTTGTAAAAATATAAACAAGTCAAAAATGTACATCTCAGAGATAAAGGATTAAAGAGCTAAGTCCTAAAAATATCTAATCTAGTATCTAGCTCTAAATCTAGTCTTCATCAGAATCATTACCATCACTAGTTTCTGATTCTTTGACTTTACAAACTCCTTAACTAACTCACTCTCATTTGGAACGCCCTAAACTCTGACCTTCGCTGCAATGACATTGACAACCGGAAGCATCTTGAGCAAGACATTTAGGAACTCAATGTCCCTACGATTGTTAGATCCAACCAAAAGTGTGTAACTAAGGAAAGGGATTAAAACCTACCTCAATATAATTTTTTCTCTACAAACTAAGTCAAAGACAAAAACCTCTAATCAGAGTATTGACTTATTCGATTCTTAATATTCAAAAGGGTTAATTTAATTACTCCTCCCGCCCCCTAGAATAATTCGTTATTTGGACTTATTCCCCCTCAAAGATCCTCTAATTAATTTACCCCCTCAAACTCACAGTTTCCTACTTTTCTTATTTGAATGCACACATGCGTATCGCACACTCTCATTCTTGATGAGAATACCCCTCACGCTCCACTCACGTGAGTAACTTAAGTAGCCCTCTTTTTTATTCCCAAACTATCCTTACATGTGTCTTCCCAACCGTGTCAGATCTCCTAACTTCTGAGTTATGCTTTCTCTATCTCTCTCTAGCAGCTCTTTAATGGTGAAGTGTGGAAGAAGAAGAAAGAGCGATTTCAACAAATCTTCAAATTTCTCTAAAAATTTCCCAAACATAAACTAATTAGATTTGCTCATCCTCCGGAGTTCCTGTTCGTAGACGAAAGAAGAAAAAATTCGAAAGGCCATTCATGATATGTTCCCTAAAGAAAATAAGTATCAAAGAGGATAAAATTTGAAAGAAACTCCAGTTCATCTCACATAATCATTAAAAACAAGAAATCAAGCACAATGAGAAGAGATCGCAGATAAATCAAAGTAAAACTTAACAAGATAGACCAATCAAGATCTCAAAAGATCAATTCAAAGAGGAAATTATTTCCTAAGAATGAAAATCTAACCAATAACAAATAATAAAGTATCATAATAACAAAACATAGCAAAATTTTAAGGAGAAAGATAAGTTTATGGACATGGAATTAAACCTACATATTGCACTTGATGAGATCCAAAAGAGTGACGGTCATGTGAGTGAGAGACTACAGCTAGCAATTCCACCAACTATCCAAGCAGCGTAGAAAGATAGAGAATGCATTTTGTTCTTTCTAGACTCGCTTGGAGCCGGAACTACGAAGCTCTTGTTTGTCGAAACTCCATCTGTAAACGACGATGATGGTGATGATGATAATGTTGAAGAATACAAAGGTGGAGTGTGATTTATGTTCAGCAATTTCTCTAAATCAAGTGTGGTTTTGTTGTGACGATTGTTTTGGGATACAATGCTGGTTTATATTTAGGGTTTCAGTGGGGAGTTGCAGATAAAATTTCTGCTCCATGGGGTTTGGTAGGGAAGAAGAAGATTAGGGTTGTGAGCTTAATCTCAACCATCCGATCTGTAGTTGTATAATGGACCTAGGATTAATTTTATAAAGTGTAGTAGGTTAGGGATCTTAAGTAATGAATGTGATATACATGTGATAGGCATTTTGGTCATGAATGTGAGTGTGAAAGATGCATATACGCCTTCAAACGGTAAAATTACGGAAACCATGAGTTTGAGAGGGTAAACTAATTATGGGATCTTTGAGGGGGTATTTCTAAATCTCCATTAATTTTAGGGGGTAAGTTAAATTAATCCTATTAAGAATTAAGAACTAGAATCAAATATTTCAATCCTTAAATTAATTAACAATTTAACACACGAGTTTTTTATTGACGAGGAAAATCTAAACTGGAAAAAATCCTAAGATCTAGTCCACTTAAAGATATACTTAGAATTAACATGAACTTATAAATTGATTTACCACTCGATAGATATAATTTACGACTCCCTCTACTTTCTTGTCAGCAATGGCTTAAGTTCAACTACAACTTCGAATCCACAAACTGTTCCTCAGTTGATCACTATATATCTCTAACGTAGAATCCTCTAAGTCCCTCAACTTGTTCTCCACTCGAATCCATGAGCAAGACTTGAACTCCTTCAAGCAATCACCCAACAAAAATCCATCGGTAAAACCTATAACTATTTAAGGTTTAAAAAGGAAAGATTTATTTAGGCTTCTAAACACACATGGTACCATGATTGATTCAATTTTTAGATATGTAATTTTAGCACTTCAACTAATTGAACCAATCAAAATAAGCTCTCTATTAAAGTAGAACTTTCACTAACTAGAACTTGAAAAACCCTAGATTTTTAATGTAGATCTCTCCAAGCTCTTTTCATGATGTGTCTCACAAAGCCTTGATGTTAAAAGATCAGCATGTGAAGCAAACATATATGTCTGCATCTGAAGATAACTTTTCAGCATCTTTTCTTGGGTTTGAACTCTAGAACAATCTGACCATAAATGGACTTATGGCTACCATCAGGTCATTGTTGGATTCATACTTAGGTTCGAAATCTAACTCTAAATTTTGATTTTTAAGGTGTTTTCCACCCTCTAACATGTAATACCCTGAATTTTTGAGTTCAAATTCGCCTTAGGTCTAACCTGAGAACTAGTATTATGAATTTATCTTAAATTGAATTATCTTTTGTGTAGTCATCTTTTGTAATAAGATCTATATAACATATTTATGTATGGGTTAGATGAGCTAACCCAATACTTCAGGTAATGGACTTGGCAATGAAACTATGGGTTAAATGGGCTAAGCCCATCTTTACTTGTTTTGGGTTAAGACAACTCAATATTTTATAGGTTATTATTTATGAAAGTCTAAAATCCTTACGGTTATTAGTTGGAATAACCGTATGTCAATGTGACTAAGGTTAAGGATTACACAATCACCANAGATCAATTCAAAGAGGAAATTATTTCCTAAGAACGAAAATCTAACCAATAACAAATAATAAAGTATCATAATAACAAAACATAGCAAAATTTTAAAGAAAAAGATAAGTTTATGGACATAGAATTAGACCTACATATTGTAGTTGACGAGATCCAAAAGAGTGACGGTCATGTGAGTGAGAGACTACAGCTAGCAATTCCACCAACTATCCAAGCAGCGTAGAAAGAAATCAAGCTCTTCTTTGTCGAAACTCCATCTGTAAATGACGATGATGGTGATGATGATGATGGTGTAGAATACAAAGGTGAAGTGTGATTTATGTTCAGCAATTTCTCTAAATCAAGTGTGGTTTTGTTGTGACGATTGTTTTGGGAGACAATGTTGGTTTTAGATTTAGGGTTTCAGTGGGGAGTTGCAGATAAAATTTCTGCTCCATGCGGTTTGGTAGGGAAGAAGAAGATTAGGGTTGTGAGCTTAATCTCAACCATCCGATCTGTAGTTGTAAGATGGACCTATGATTAATTTTATAAAGTGTAGTAGGTTAGGGATCTTAAGTAATGAATGTGATATACACGTGATGGGCATTTTGGTCATGAATGTGAGTGTGCGAGATGCATATACGCCTTCAAACGGTAAAATTACAGAAACTATGAGTTTGAGAGGGTAAACTAATTATGGGATCTTTGAGGGGGGTATTTCTAAATCTCCATTAATTTTAGGGGGTAAGTTAAATTAATCCTATAAAGAATTAAGAACTAGAATCAAATATTTCAATCTCTAAATTAAATAACAATTTAACACACGAGATTTTTGTTGACGAGGAAAATCTAAACTGGAAAAAATCTTGAGATCTAGTCCACTCAAAGATATACTTAGAATTAACATGAACTTATAAATTGATTTACCACTTGATAGAAACAATTTACGACTCTCTCTACTTTCTTGTCAGTAATGGTTTTAGTTCAACTACAACTTCGAATCCACAAACTGTTCCTCAGTTGATCACTATATATCTCTAACATAGAATCCTCTAAGTCCCTCAACTTGTTCTCCACTCGAATCCTCGAGCTAGACTTGAACTCCTTCAAGTAATCACCCAACAAAAATCCATCGGTATAACCTATAACTATTTAAGGTTTAAAAAGGAAAGATTTATTTAGGCTTCTAAACACACATGGTACCATGATTGATTCAATTTCTAGATATGTAATTTTAGCACTTCAACTAATTGAACCAATCAAAATAGGTTCTCCATTAAAGTAGAAGAACTTTCACCAACTAGAACTTGAAAAACCCTAGATTTCTAATGTAGATCTCTCCAAGCTCTTTTCATGATGTGTCTCACAAAGCCTTGATGTTAAAAGATCAGTATGTGAAGCAAACATGCATGTCTGCATCTGAAGATAACTTGTCAGCATCTTTTCTTGGGTTTGAACTCTAGAACAATCTGACCATAGATGGACTTATGACTGCCATGAGGTCATTGTTGGATTCATACTTAGGTTCGAAATCTAACTCTAAACTTCGAGTTTTAAGGTGTTTTCCACCCTCTAACAAGTTCCTAACCTTTCCATAAGATGTATTAAACATCTAACTCATCTAAATTTTCCATCTTCCATTAACCACCTATGATTCATAAGGTCTCAAAGTCATTTACAATCCTAAGATGAATTCCGATAGTGAGTTGAGTTTGTTGGCGAGCTTTATCTCCAGGCTTCAAGTCTGCACGTAGTCGAACCACAAAGATGACACCTTAACTTTAACTCAAGTACAATGGACTTTCATTGATTTTACTTTGACACGCAAATGGACAACAAACCTAAAGACATATGGACCTTACACTCCTCCTATATCATAGACATCTTCCTGCATTCGTACATTTAAAACCAAATATCTCTCCCCTTTTTTGTTAGAAATGGACAAAGGTGGAAAAAATAACATACACAAAGATTACAAACAACCACAAAAATAGAGATAAGGAAACAAACCATCATTCAACCAATTAAATTCATTCATCCATCCATTAAGCATAATTAGAAAAATCTAGGATAAATAATTTAAAAGATAATAAATAAAGTTGCAAACAAAATAAAACATAACAAAGTTAAGAAATATTCACAACCTCAAAAAAACTAAAAGAGCTACTAGAAGGAAATCCCAATCTTCCTCACTTACAGCATCATCTTCTTCAGCATCATTTGCCTCTCCCTCATCCGCACTCTTATCCTCAGCCTCCTCATCCTTTGTATCATCCTCATCATCATCTTCCTCACACTTTCTGTGTCGATCATGACTGGTCTTTTTCTATACCTCAACATAAATATCCGGTACACCATCTGCTCCCATCTTGACCGCAATCGCATTTAGGACTGGAATGATCAGTAACCCAAGACGAGCAAATGTTGCATTCATAACCTGAGTAAGGGCTTTCTCTTATTCTGCATTCATGTAGTTAAAGACAGAGACGTACGAGGAGTCCGTGAAGAAGAAGGGGTAGTAAGAGCAGGAGGAGCAATACCCGCTGGAAAAGCAACAACATCTGTCGGAGCAAGAACTACATCAACTGCATGCAAGCGCATCAGTCGAAGTCTTCTTACCCTTGCACTGCCCCTTAATGTGATTGACAATAGATTGGTCAATTGGGTGCATCGCTTCTAGAGGTAAGTTATTTATAGTAAACCATACACTTCTTGGGAAATGCCACAAATCATGACTATTCACTCATAACTATTTACGAGTAGTCACATTGACATGACTAGTACTCATGAACCATTACCATTTTTTATATTTATGAACAGTCACAAACCTCTTCAACTATTCATGAATAGCCACAACCTTTAGAGATTCTAACTCAAGAGATATAACTCTTCATGAACAATTATATATATCAACCTCTTTAAACTATCAAAAATTCCAAACAGTATTCTGGCTTAAACTATTGAATATTGCCAACTCCAATAAATATTTGATGCATCTGAAATAAAATTTTGATGATTGCAATACTGGTTTAGGTTTTTAGTTATATTCTTCATTGTTGTTGGTGCCATATTATTCTAACCCATATACTCGGATCGGTAGTATGAGTAGTACCGATCTGATTGTGGGGAAATGCTTAATTTGTAGTTATTAGCTAGACTCACCCTAGACCCTTTTCCTTGAGTTTCAAAAAAATTTAGAACTTATTTAATAATTCATATTCAACTAGAATTTGCTTACTATGAGAATAATTTCATGTCAACAACCGCTTGTGCTGTTTATTAGTGTCCCTTGTGGGTTTAAACCTTGCGGCCATTGTATTGCCATAGGTTTATCGCATGTAATTAATTTCGTCCGTGGCTTTTATATATATATGCATTCGTTGGACAAAGATTTGTCCATCGGTGTTGGTACTGTCGCAGCTTCTGAAATGGTACCTTTACTTGCCTATTTATGATCGATGATTGTAAGTTCTTCCCTCATAGATCGGTAGCTTCTTTATGTAATGACCCAATTCTCGGATTTGGGCTCAACCTAACACACAATCAGGAGTCCAAATCGTTAACTAAAATATCCAAAATCTGGGCCCATTTTTAGACCTAACGTTAACAATTTACAAACCCAAATATTTAATATCAAACTAAACAGTGTGAAAATATTACAGCGAAAAATCTAACTTTAATTTAAAAAATTCGACCGTTGGTTCTTAACAAAATTTATAAAACAAATGGATTTAGAAGTTGACAAATTATTGATTGAAAAATTATTCCTTCCGTTGAATAATTATAGACTTGTGGTTAAAACCCCAACTTGATTAGGTTCATCCATATCGATTTAAGTGGTAAATAATGATGAATCTAGAGTGAACTCAATTTAAACAACTAAGGATTTTTTAAGAACCGGATGTCTTAGCCATACCATTTATAACATAAACCATCAATAAACCCAAACATGAGCTAACATACTTAATAACTTTAATATTATAAACGACATGTCTCAAATATAATTTATTATAACTCTAATTTATTTCTTTCAAATTATGCAAAATTAGTAATTAAACTTTCTTGACTTTCTTCTTCGTCATGTCCTCACTCCCGCTTCATGGTCTCTGGAATTTATGCAACATAAAAAGTCATGAGCTATGATGCTCAGTAGGTCAAGAAAGCAAAACAAATGTAATGCCTAAAAACATAATTATATAAAACATGATGAGTCAAAATAGTGATCATTAACATAAATATAATATTTATGTCACAATATTCACATCCACTAGAATATTATAAATTTAATAACAATTTTCGCTCGTGCTTAGTGAGCCCAACGTGAGTTTAGCGTTATCGTCCAAGGGTAATCTCATATTCAAGTTAATGTATTCTGGGGTCGCAGCCCAAGGAACGTAGCCCCTCCACAATACGAAATTAAAGCATACAATATATTTTATATTTATTAATCTACATTTGAATGGAATAATATAAGTTTCAAAATTCTAAAAGAATAATAATTATATTTCATAATGCATTCTCAAAGCAACAATTAGAACATGCATTTAACATATAAAAATTAATTACTTAAAACAACAATGAAGATATTCTTTATGTTTTAAAAAGTTAAACAAGTTTTAGTTGTTGTACCTACCTCAAAGAGGAATAAATAAACAAATATTAAAAACTTCATCGACGCACAAGGTAGTTCCATTTGGATAGATATAAATATTAGTAGAGAGAAAGGTATTGTAGAGATGAAGGGATTTGTTATGATTATACACCCTATTTATAGTGTTTGTCTTCACAATTTACGACACCAAAATTAATTAACTAAATCAATTATCTTAATTGTTTAAACGTCAAATTTAACAAATGTATGTATATTTACTACATTAAAACACATATTCATGTATTTTTACAACATTAAAACACGCATGTACAATTGCTATGCTCATATTAATTAACTTATCTATTAATTAAAGCTATTAAAGTGAACCATAATCTTTAACAAACGTATGAACTCTAACACTTGAAACATAATGCTGGGTTTGAGGTGGGGTCCACTGATGTTCTAATGTCCACTAATTTCAGTGTAACATTTAACCTATAATTTTAATAGAACATGACGATGTGGAAAGCTATATTTAATTCTAACATCTTATTAATTAAAATGTAGTAAGCCTAAGGTAAAATTAGATAAATCATATAAATAAAGCAATTATAAGTAAAATCCCCTTGTCTAAAATTACCAAGTTAGTTATTCTAGTAAAATTATAGAAATACCCTTATATTTTTTGTATGGATATTACACTTTATGTGCACCTTGCTGTTATCTACTTTGAAACCTTTTTTTTTTAATTTTATTATTAGGGGTAATTTGCATTTAGACCCTAACTTTTGACCGGTTCTAATGTTTAAACCCTAATGTTGTCCAATTTCAAGTTTAGGCCCTGAAATCCACTTTTCCATCCATTATCTGTTAGCTCCTTATTTTTTTGGGCAAATTAGCGTTTGGCCCTAAGTTTTGACCGGTACGACTCTTTGGGCCCCAATGTTGTCCAATTCATAGTTTTGGCCCTGAATTTTACATTTCCGTCCACATACCTTTTTCTTTTTGTTTCTCTTCCTATTTTACCCTGCGTCCTCAAACTGACTTCCTGACTCACTGACAAGAAGACATACTGACATTATGACACACTGGCGCATGCAATCGATTATTTTTCTTTTTAACTTTTTTGTGAATTTTTGAAACCCGTACCCTTTCTTTATCTTTTTCTCCGGTAAGTTAAAACAAATCCATTAAAGCTCCAAATCGTCTCCAGCTTGCGACCTAAGGAAGAAACAATGGGTGGATCTTCAAATGAATCGAACTACTACAAGGTAAGAAGATTTTTCTTTGTCTTTATTAACCCGAACCCTAGGTGTTTAATGTGTATCCTAAAATTTCAGGTGTGTGAACATTGTGAAGAAGAGACACACTCTGCCAATCAGTGCCCATGGATTTACTCAAGATGCAAATTTCCCAACTGTGAAGGCATTATATTACTGGACACCGCACGTACAGGCCCTAGTATAGGGAAAAAATATTTGAATTGCCAACATAGCACCTGCCCTGGTTTCCAATGGCTTAATGAGGCTAAAGGTGAAGCTAAGGGTTTGCTTATGGACTTGATGATCATTGGGTGAAGCAATGCCCATGGAAGGAAACCCCATGTCCAAGGGATAATTGCACTAGTACATGAAAAATCTGGACGTCGAAGACATATCACAGTAGTAGGAGAAAGTTTTTGACTTGTTCTCGTTGTAACAAATTTCATTGGTTTAGTGAATGGATTGAGAAGGGTGGGAGCCAGAAGCATGCAGAGAAAGTGAAAGTGGTGATGTTCCTATGAATTTGCAGCTTCAAGCTGCTTTATAAGCTTTTTGTTAGGAGTTTATGAAGAAAAATTCGATGTAAAATAATTTCGGCATGTAATAGTATTCTATGTTTGAATCAAAAATTAGTTGCCTAACACATTTCCATTTCTTTGTGAAATCCCTTGTTACTGATGGTTAATAGTTTACATAACAAAATAAAAATTGATATCCACCAAAAAGAACTTCATGTTCTGTCACATATACATTACTCAAACATTATAATTAGTTAGGTCTTGTTGTTCACCAATTAAACATATACTTCCAGCATCACAAAAACTCCATCATATACACTTCACAAAAAATTAAAGTCTTCACAAAAGTTGTAATCCATCAAATGTCACTCTCCTCCTGACTTGAGAACCATCTTGAGAACCTATTGTAGCCTTGAGGCATTCCTAGAATAACCAACCGAGGCCTTCTATACTGAGACTATTGTGGTTGTTGATGTTGTTGAGGTTGTTGTGGTTGTTGAGGCATTTCTTGTGTGGGTTGTTGAGGCATTTCTTATGTGGGTTGCTGCTGACACACTCCTCCTCTGCCACTCTTATTTGCATTGCTTCCTAGGCCTAACTAACTCAAATACATTCTGTAATTAACTATCATTGATAACCTCACAAAGAAGGTTTTCACTTTGGATTATGGTCCATAAATGAATTGACTGCCCCGGTGGAATATTTAATTGTTATGTGATGAGTGATATAAAACCAAAGAAAGTCATATCAGGGGGGAGTGATATTGGTACATCTTCAATTAATAGAAGAGACCCCCCTGAATAATCTATAGTATGCATAATCATACTCCAAATCATCTTTCCACTGACCACCATAATGAACCTGGACATCAACTAAAGTAGGTATATTTTTTTTCATTTCTTAATCAGTACAGAACCCTGCAATAAACAACAAATTTTCAAGGGAGTGTAGTTCCCACAAATAGTTAATGTATAATAAACAACAATTTTATAGGGGGAATCACAAATATGGTACCCACAAACTCAGAGCATAAGGAATCAGAACAATTTGAGAAAGGAATCACAAATATAGTCCCCAAAAACTCACAAACAACAAAATATGTACAGTATTTTGCTTAACTCTTAACCTGTATAAGTTTCAAACAAGGTTTTTCAGTGTGTAAACTAGTATAAGTTTCGAACCCATTTTGTCAGTGTGTAAACCTAGTCTAGGTTTGAGAACCATCTTCAACAGTGTTAAAACCTAGTCTAAGTTTTCACAACACAATGGAGAGATTTGGCGTTAGGGTTTAGAAACTAACTTCTGCATTCCAATTTGAGAAGTCGATGATGCACTAGAGAACTCGGTATATCTCACTCCTAAACTTCAAAGAAAAACGAAGAACAGAGACCTACAAAGATGATTAGGGCTTTCAGAGATCTTCAAAAGAGATTATGGCATTCAGACCTTGAAAGATGATTATGGTAAACCTCACCTTCACGCATTAAGGTCCCATTTTATCTTAAGATCAAATGGGTTACTCATGGCCATTAGATGAGAAAAGACGTTCTAACGTCAATCAACGTTTAATTGAAACGTATGGGAAAAGAAAAATAATTGATTGCATGCGTCAATGTGTCATAATGTTAGTCGGCCTTCTTGTCAGTGAGTCAGAAAGTCAGTTTGAGGACGCGGGGCAAAATAGGAAGACAAACAAAAGAAAAACGGTCCATAGACGAAAAAGTAATATTCAGGGCTCAAACTATGAATTAGACAACATTGGTGCCTAAAGAGTCGTACCGGTCAAAACTTAGGGCCCAAACCCCAATTTGCTCTTCTTTGTTTTTTCTAGCGTTACCCTCCGTCTTTCAAACCGTCAAATACAGACCACTTGACACTGACAACTTGGCACTGACACATCGAAGTCAGTCACATATAATAATTATTTCATAAAATTGGTTAAAAACCCCATAGGTAAAAAATAATTAGTGTTTAGTATTTGATATTTTTAAAATACACAAAAGATCTCATGATCATTTTAAAAAATAGTTGTTAGTCTTTTAAACTTTTTAAAATATTGATTTAGTCCACCGTGAACCATTTTCTATAAGTTAAATTCCTTTATTACCCTTTTGTAACTGTTTCAACACTTCTGAAACAGTTTAAAAAATCAATGTAATAACTATAAATTCCTTACACACGTGTGATTATTACCCACGTGATATGAATCTCAGTCCCTAGTTTTAATATTTTTAAAATTAGAAATTGTAGTCAAAGAATATTTTGTTCGGTTAAGAGAATATGAGAGAAAAAATAGGAATTGTAGTGGAGAATATTTGGTTATATTTGGTTTGGTTACAAAATAAGGGTATTATTGTCACTTACAATACAAACGTTTCAATAACTACCATTTAGGATGAAACACATATTTTAAAATTGTTAAATACTAAACACTAATTAATTACTATATAATGGTCTAAACCCTAATTTTCTGTAATTATTTTCTTTCTGGTGGCTTTTTGAAATAATTCTAATATTATTTTAGAAGCCATTAAAGCTCTTAAACTTTTCCGGCTCGTCATCTTTATTTTCCTGGAGATATCTCGGGGTCTAATCTAGCTCTTCGAGCTTTCTTGACATTCTCTCTCGATTCCTTCTTTGCAAAAGCTTTTACGAGGTCAACCCTTGAAACCATAGCTTCTCTTTGTCTTTAACGGGAAGGTAGAATCTCGCAGCGATAACCTAGAGTGCTGCTTGTCAAATAACCTAGAGTGCTACTGGATTATCGACTTGAGATCTCCATCGCCAGCAAGCTTTGAGATTCGTACTTTTTCCTTCATCACATGGGAGCAAATGGTGGGTCCTATACATAAAAAAATCCTCACTACCACCTCTTGCACCACGCTAGTACAATCATCCTTAGATCTTGTTTCTCTCACTAGATCTCTCTCTTTCTCTTTTCTTTCTCTTTCTAAAAGAGAAGGCAGACCTCCCAACCATCACCACCACCTCACGGCCTCGCATCGGCACCTTGTCACCATCATCGTCGAAAATTGAAAAGAGAGAGAGGGAGAGGGATATCTGCTGGTTTGAGAGAGAGAGAGAGAGGGAGATGAAGATTGTTGGGTTCAATTTATTTTTAGTCTTTTGTCTTTCAAGAAGAGTTTAAGGTTGGAAGAAGTTGACGCCGTCGTCCGGAATAATACTGGTAGGGACTTTCCGATAATTGAATTCCGTTAGCACCATCGACTGAAACCTATATAAAAATTAGTCCTCAAAACAATATTTACCCCTTTCTATAAAACAAGATCTTCCTCTCTCTCTCTCACTCTCTCTCTCTCTCTCACAAACCAGTAGATCTCCCTCTCCCTCTTGTCAGCTTTTGATGGTGATAGCGACAAAAGGGGGTGATGGAGGTGGTGAGGCGGTGGGGACGTTGGGAGGTCTGCCTTCACTTTTAAAGAGATAAATAAAATAGAAAGAGAGATCTGGAGAAAGAAAAAATCTCACGATGTTATAAAACTACACAATTTAAGGAAACCAAATGGTGTAATACTAGTATGTAAATATATATATCATGTAAAGGAAAGATTCACTCTTAATATCTCATAATCAACTTGATTTTCACTTCTCTTCAAATGGTTACAAATGGGGGGGGGTATTTATAGGAGTAAGGGATGAAAAATACACATGGGCTGCCATAATATAATATGA